>CAUYTI010110240.1:0-10559 GCA_963575145.1 Galago senegalensis | reverse complement strand
TCAGTTATTGCTTTAAAACGTTCACATTCTACTCTTAGAAAGATTCACCTGTACCCCTATAAGACAAACCTCAAAAGTGATCCCTCCAAACCCCCTCCCTCCTCCCATTCCCCCCTCCCTTCTCCCTGCCCCCTCTACATGTTCTTAGGCTATTTGGTTATAGCTTTCATATAAAAGGTTTAAATTAGTCTCATAATAGGGGGGTGTACATTGGATACTTTTTTCTCCATTCTCGTGATACTAGAAAGGAAGGAATTAGTCCTACCAAATCTTAAGGTGAGATGAGGGGTTAGGTAGTCGGGGAAATGATAAAAGCTATGATTAGAACTCCAAAGGGCCATGAATACTGTGACCTACCACTGGTTCATCAGACTCTAGATTCCATCTGAGTTTTATTTGTCATGGGATTTGTTCCCCACAAGTGTTTCCTACATTAAGGAAAATCTGGGAAGCCCACCAGTGTGTGGTAGAAGTAAGCCCTCTTTGGAACAATATGCCAAGGGCAAGGTCATCAAAGCATTGTTTGAATTCAGACAAACCTGGAGTCAAGTTCTTACCCCATCCCTTACCATGTATGACAGGTGAACCTGGGCAAATTTCCATCTCTCCTAACCTTAGTTTCATTATATATAAAATGGAGAGGAAGACGGTGCCGTCCCTGCAGTTTCTGTGGGGCTGTGTGTATGGATGACTGGCGTATATGTAGTCAATACATGTAGCCACTTTGATTAAGATACACTGAAATTCTTATTGATTGGCTGCAAAGCAGAATCTGAAATATTGACTTTGTAAAAATCTGGATAGTTTTCTAGTCTTAAGCAGACAACCATAGGCCCTTCTGTTTAAAAGAAATAAATGTGCTTAAATTAGCAGCTATATATGTAAACATATGTAGATCAGATCATCAGCTTATTAAAAACTGGGCTTCAGAAGTTGGGGATGAACACTGTGGCTCAAGCCTTACCTGCATCTGTGTGATCTCCAGAAAGCCTCTTAACTCCTACAGAGCATCTTTCCCTTATATATAAAACAGTTGCTTTGGAATGGAGTTAGTGGGATGCTGGGCTGGAGGGATCCAAGTGTTAGCATCTCTTTTTAATTCTCCATTGAGTGTCACATTGGTGGCTTAAAATCAGTCATGGTGAGAATATTTGCACCATGGAAATGAAAACCTCAAACGCTACAAACCAGTTCTCAAAGTCTGTTGTTAACTATCACCCAGCACAGCAATGACTACAGTTTTGTTAATATACCAGGTGATTAAAAAAATGGCAGAGTGGTTTCACTAGTTAGCATCTTTTGATTGCAATCAATAGAAAACTCAAGTCAATGGACTCAAATAATAAAAGAAAATGGGTTATGATACTGGAAAATCTAGAAATAGGACAGGCCTCAGGGATTGTTTAATTCAAAGGTTTAGGGTTTTATTTGGAATTTCTGTGAGATTCCTTTACCCTTCGTGAGGGTCCACTTTATCGTCAGTCCATCTTCTCAGCACCACTAAAACAGGCTGCAGTGGTTCCTGTTCTCACAGTTTTATACCACATCGGCTCACATCCTGAACTGCTTAATCTTAGAGTATCAGTGAACAGTCTCAAGAGATTTTCTAGTTGGCTTGGCTTAGGCCATGTGACCTTGTGTCTGGAGTCTCTAGAACCGCCATTCTCAACCTGTGGGTGATGACCCCTTTGTAACTATGAAAATACATCCTGCATATGAGATATTCACATTACGATTCATAACAGTAGCATAATGACAGTTATGAGAATAATTTTATGGTTGGGGTCACTACAACACGAGGTACTGTATTAAAGGGTCACGGCATTAGGAGGCATTAGGAAAGTTGAGAACCACTGCTCTAGAAGAATAGAATCAACTGATCTCGGGAACCCGACTATGTCTTGGCTTCCTTTCCTGGAGCCTCAACCAGAGATTGGGGCCCTGGTGTTGAGAGAATGATCAGATATGGATGATGTGGGAGGGGAGCGGGAGTGGGTGACAACCGCCATCCACCTCCCTGACACCAGCAAGCCAAATCGAGGAAAATGGAGAAAACGACTTTGCCCTTCCTAGTCCAGAAAAGTATTTTCTGATGGCAAAATAAAAATCCAGTGTCAAAAATTTCAGGCTAATGCAGGATTTTCTCTCTCAACAATCCACTCCACTACTTAATGAAAAGTGAATCCACGGCATTGTGAATGTGTCCAGTTACCTGTAACGTTCTACATCCACAAATGAACGAGAAAACATGTTCAAGTTCAAGGCTCCACATTTCAGGATCAGTTTGTCATATCTGGCACATCTACAGCCTGTTTGTAAATCGGAAAGATTGGTTCAGAGTTTCCCCATTCAATGATGGAATAACATTTTCTTGGAAACTTGAACCATGTCATCTATCTCTGTCAGAAAATCGTCCCTGCACAATAAAGTGAAGTGTCACTACATGTCACTAATGAGAAATTTTCTTGTCCTTCCAACACTTCTAGCGGGAGCACAAGGAAAGAATGGCAGAGGTAGCTCTGACCAACAACTCGAAAGGCGCAGCTGAAATTTCAAAAATCAGACTGCCAACCACTTGGCAGGGAGGGAAAAATATTTGCTTATCATCTTTTAGGTTTTCTTGAAAACAATAATGCATCCAGTTCTCCCTGCCCCCCCATAATTGGTCTTAAATCTCATCACATTGACTAATCAGGGCCCTAAGTATAAATTCTGCACTTCCCAAGCCCTCGGATGCACTCAGTACATCTTTTACATAATGGACATTATGTTCACAAGGGACACATTTCTCTCTGGACAGCTTAAAAAAAATCTAAAAGAAATCTAATTAAAATAAGCACAAACACAGTAATGGCCTACTGATTTTTCCATAGCCTGCTTCTGGCAGCACTCCTAGGTGTTGGTAATGACCATTTGCAGGAAAACTAAATACAAGAACACCTCACCGAGTTTGAATTCCATGATCTCACAATTGTGTGAATTCAGAGTTCATTTGCAAAGCACAAAGCGGGTTTTAAAAGTGAGCTTTCAGCAGTCAGGATAGATGTCACAAAAAAAGCGTCAGCTTCTTACTCCCCACGTGGAATAAAGTTCTCATTCATATACCATTTCATCCTGGTTTACTCACAATATTATGATGGATGGTTATCTGGTTTCCAAACCCTCAACAAATTAGAAGTAGGAAATTAGGAAACAGCAGTGGCAATATTATACCCAGATATGCTATGATAGAAGTGAAAAGTGACAATCATTTATTCATCTAACGAATATTTAATGATCACCTACCATTCACCAGGTATTGGGACAAGGTAATGGCATTGTAGCTATTAATGAGAAGGCAATAGTGTTTGGAAAAAAGGCATGAAAACAAAGAAAGTAGTCTGGGGCTATTTAGGAGGCAAATAGCCATAAGTTTCTCAAAAAAGTTCTGAGAGAGTGCTGTTATAGTGATCACCCAGCATTGATGAAGAGAGATTTAATTATACCAAACACATTCTAGGAAGGCAGAAACAAAATAGTGTATTTCCAGGTGATAAAATAGGTTAAGTAAAAAGGTGCTTTGGGAACAAAGAAAACTAAACTACCAACGGGATGACTTTCTTCCTGAAGGTCTAGAGGACTGAGATTTACCCTCTTCTGACCGGGTTCAACCATTAGGAAGTTCAGAGTAAGCTAAAGATCAAAGAATGACCTGGTTTAGATCTCAAAAAGCTGGATAAATGATCATGGACTTGATAAAAGAGGTTCTCAGAGCACAGGCCAGAAAAATCTCACCCAGCAGGTGCTGGCAAATTTCAGCTCCATGCGATGCCTGAAATCTCCTCCATAACAGAGGTGAACATTCCTTCACAGCGAAAAATTGAACTCTTTCTCTTAGAGTTGGGGGAAAAAATGTCTGGAGGGTAAAAGCACATTTTGGCCAGTTAATGTGGAGTTTTTAAAATCGGTGTTTTCATACCAAAAGTGAAAGATGATTTGCATCTTCCAAGGGTGAAATAATCAGACGTGTCTTACCCTTGTTCCTGGAAACTAAGCCTATGTTTCTATTGAAAGAATCCAGAGCAAAACTAGGTAGCTATCAGGTGATATTTCCACAACGCATGCAGCGTCTTATAACTCAGCAGACAATCTCACGGCGAGAAGCATTGTGTGGAACCTGTTAGGACTCTAAGGATATTGGCACGCTTATTATTCTGAAGTTCATGTTGCATAAATGCAATAGAGGAGAGGATGAATGTTAACAGCCGGTTTGGTAAATTCCTCCGGGGAAGACACGCGTTCAGTCTGTTAAGATATCAGAAGTTGTGTCACAGATTTTCAGTTCCAGCAATTAAGAAAAAAAGGTCAGTTTTTGTTCACAAACAATTGGAATTAATAAAACCAATACTCTTAGTATTAGTCATAAGACGTCTACGGAACAAACCCCAATAACTCCAGTGGGAACAAAGAAAACGGAAATAGGGTAAACTCCTCTGATGATCTGGTTTCCAGATGATGGGGGAGTTGAGTGGGAGGGAGAGCAGGGACTGTGTCTTGTCTCATGATACAGGAGTACTTTCACCACCGAGTCATCACAAAATGCCCTGGAAATCATGCACAATCCTCCCCCCACGATGATGCCTTTTGAATGGTGCGTGATCCCAAGAATCAGTATTTTCAGAGAAACTCAAACGTGGGGCTTTCCTCTGGTTGTCAAAGCCAGTGACTCACAAACAATATGTGATAGGAAATGAGCTTAGAGATCGAGAGTATTACCCATACCTTTGTCTCCGCAGCCTCCTCCGTCAGAACCCGCCCCACATCCTCAGCTGACCTCAATTCTGTAAATTGCATAAGTGACCAAAAATTCCCTTCCCTACAACTATTTGGAAACCACAAGATATTTTCATAAATAGGTTTCTGTAGAATGCTCCAATGAGAACCTTGCCACTGCCAGAACAGAGTCACCAACAGGTCCACCGAAGGCTACTGTGAAGACGGTGCATTTTAAGATGGTTTTATGAGCAGTGCTATTATTATCTCCTATGGTAGAAAAACTAAAAAACTGAGACCCATAATAAGAATACTCAGTACCTTCCAGACAAATGCAATGATTCCTCCTATCAGGAGCAGAGATCTTTATACTCTTAAGATCCTTCTCTAAGTAAAAGGAAAACTAACTCGGGAAAAAGAAATTAAATACGTATCTCCAAATAGTTTAACAAGTACCCACAGTCTGTGCTGTGCTGTTTGTGCCGTGTGGCCATTTATAGCCAGCTAGAAAATGACCTTCACAGACTAGAAATGTCTTGGGTATAATTTCCTATAAACTGCTACATTTAAATTTCTATTACTAAACAAAATCTAATTTTGACAAACCCCAAAGAAAATCTAACAGATTCAAAACCAGGACAGAACCAAATACCTCATAAACATTCCTGCAGGCCTTAGACAGTCATTACTACTTTACCAAGCCTATTTTCCAAACTACAAGAGAAAATTGATTGTTTGAACAATATTATTTAACAATCTCTCATTAATTGGCATTTCCCAGTTGCTGAGTTCACCCAATTACATTAGCCTTTAAACAGCCAGCGCACTTCCATAATTTTTAATAAAAATGGCCATTTTGCCAGGTTTAACTTGTTAACTAAGGGTATTAATTTCAATAAAGCAATTAGCACATTTACATAATTTGATATTGTTATTTTAATAGAACACAGGAGCTTGAAAAAGCAGTTACTATTACAGGAAGGAGAATAGTGGCCTATTCACATGTAAAAACTAAGCTTTAGCTCCCTGATGAAAACTTAATAGTTCTTTATATTTTGGAAATAAGCAAAATTCAAGACTGGAAGGGGTAAAAGTTGAAATTCAACGTGCTTCAACATTAACATCTGGACGGAGAATAGCACGAGAACGGAAGAGAGGGGGAAGGTTTCTTTTCGGAAAATGGCGCGCTGCTTGTAGGGGGAAAGCGGTGTGTAGGTTTTACAATGGTACTTTTGTGCTAGAGCAGTTTGGTGGGCCTGGTGTGCTGCTGAGGACGCTCAGAGCAAGAGCAGGACATAAAACGGAGCTGGGTTCTTGCTGCAGACAGACATGCTGACAGATTTAGATGTTTCTGGAAATGGCAGGCATTGGCCTTCTCCGTGAGCGTGTCCACATGTGAACGTGACAAGTGCTGGCTCCTGACAACTGCCTGGCAGTACCATATGGCCACGGGGCCCTGGCCGCATCTATTTATTTTGTTTGATTGGATCTCCTCTTCAGTGCCGGAGGTTGGGCATTCCCGGGAGCCCCGCGTTTGCCACCTCCATTGTCTCCAGGGGCTGATTTGCGTTTGCTGGGGGTAGGCTCCTAAGGCTGTAATGAAACACAAAATGAAGCCTCGCTCCCTCAGACACTCTTTAAAATCAGGGAGCTTTATCTAATACTTGTGTGTAGACAGGACTGAGAATCCTTGGCAAAAGAAAGGGAGTGAGGGGAAATAACTTGAGTTCCTCTTCTCTGGATACCTAGAGATACATTTTGCCAAAAACGAAGGGTAGGGGATGAAGTAGGGTAAAGAACAATAATTCCAAGAATAGAAATATCATATCATAGCATTGGCCCAAACTCCCACTCAGCCTTCTCCTTGGCTTTTTTTTTTGTTTGAGACCAAATCTCTCTCTACTGCTCTGGGTACAGTACATTCATCATAGCTCACAGCAAACTCAAACTCCTGCATTCAAGTGATCCTCTTGCCTCAGCCTCCGGAGTAGCTTGGACTACAGGCAAGAGCCACTATGTCCAGCTATTCTTTTCTTTCTTTCTTTCTTTGTCAGAGTCTCAAGCTGTCATCCTGGGTAGAATGCCGTGGCATCATCGTAGCTCACAGCATCCCCTAACTCGTGGGCTCAAGTGATCCTCTTGTCTTGGTTTTCTCTACTGTTAGTAGAGATGAGGTCTCACTTTTTGCTCAGGCTGGTCTCTAACTTGTGAGCTCAAGCAATCCACCTGCCTCAGCCTCCCAGAGTGCTAAGATTTCAGGTATGAGCCACCACACCCGGCCACCAGCTATTTTTTTCTATTTTTAGTAGAGAGCATCTTCCTCTTGCTCAGGTTGGTCTCAGACTAAGCTCAAGCAATCCACCCCCCTCGGCATCCCAGAGTGCTAGGATTACACGAGCCATATGAGCCATGGCGCCTGACCAGCCTTCTCCATTTCCAGTAATCCAGGCCTGATCCTGTTACAGGGCACGTTACCTGGGGCCAGAATGTGGACACAGCCCATGAGTCACACCTGGATAAGCTAACGATATGCTGAGGATCTCACAGTGGGTTTCCAATGGGAGACAAAGATCATAAAACTAACAGTGATATCTGTACCCAAAGGCTGAGATTTATTGGGTAGCACAATACAGAGTTTATTTTGAACTTGGAATAATTCTGACTTTTCTTGCTAAGCCGTGTGGCCTTAAATACCTGTCTGAATCTCTCTGGAGCTCAGTATCTTTGTCTGCATAAGGCTGTTTCAGTACCTTGCAGCTGGGATTGTAAAGGTTTACAGAGAAACTGCATGTCAAGTATCCGGGGCCATTCTCACCCCAAAGTATGTGCACACAATCTTAGATGAATCTAAATTTAAACTTTGGCCAGTCATGCCAGAAAGTGGATTGGGGGAATATAAACAAATATCTCCATTACAAGGATTGGGAGTTTCTCCATTTCTCCACCCCAACTGAAATATTGCCGCTGTGTAAAGGGCTGTTTGACCTAGGTGGGACTCAGCAGACGCCTCTAGAAGCCGAAACAAGATACGGAAAAAACAGTGTCAAGAAATTAATGGATTCATTACTAATTTTTCAAGCTCTCCTTTGGATAGAGTTGGAGGCTTCATTTTGATAACCATTTAAAATTTAAAACACACAAGTTATGCATTTGCACTGCTGGGATTTCTTCCATAAAACATATTTATTGACCTATCATGAAGACTTATTCTTTCAATTAATTACTAACAATAGAAATTCAAAGCAATGAATTCTACAGGAAAAAAAAGGAAAGCTGGGGGAGTTGAGGACTGTCGCAGGCATCTGCGGTCATGAGGGAGCTCCTGGAAGGAAAAGCCACAGATTCCCAGAGTTTGGAATGCTTCTATTAAGAAAAGGAGGAGGAAAAGAAAAAATAGGGAAAAAAAGGGAAGGGAAGACAAGAAACCCATCTGCTTTTCTTTATGAATACCGGCAGGACTACCCTGGATTTTTTTGGTTGTGGATCATGAAGCTAAACTCCAATGAGTGAGGAATCTTATCTACTACTTTTTCAGGGTCATTCGATTTAGAGCAGCTTTTTAAATTCAAGAAACACTTCTTGAGTACTTGCTTGTGTGCCAAGAAGTGTGCCCAGCACTGGGGACTTAAGAGGAAACTCATGGTCACTGGGTTGAAGGTCCAGCTGGATGGCTAGACAGGAGGTAAGGATGGTGGGTGTGGTCATGCGGACACACCCAGAGGTGGGCAGGCACCTGAGGGAACTCAGTGATAACCGTGATGGAGTGGTCGTGAAATGCAGCCTTGGGGGAGGACCCATGCTGGGGCTCACGGAATAAGTAGAATTAGTCTGGTAAAGGCCGAGGGGCTGAAGGAGGCTGGAAGAAGGGAATTTCAGACAGAAGCAACAGCAAGAGAGCTGGCGAGCAGGAGAGCTGGAGAGCTGGAGAGCAAGGCCTCTTTGAGGAATGGAAGGAACTTCACCTTGAACTTGTCTGTAGAAGTGGCGAGAGGCACACAGGAGGGTTAGTAGGGGGTGAAAGTCTTGATCATGCAGGGCACTGGGAAGCCAACGAGGGTTTAAAGTTGAGAACAGAGGATCTGAGTTGCATTTAATGAGGCCTAATTGGGAAGTTGTTGCAAAAATACTAGTGGGGGGGTGAACAGGGGTCTGATAAACAGTGGTATTGGTAAGGATGACAAGGGACTTATTACTTAAACACTTCTGAAGGAAACTTTCAGGTCCCATGTGTATGTGTGTCTACATAGACTTTTCAGTTTTCTCAAAACACGCATTTCTTGAAGCTTTCCAAACCAAAACCTCTCTTTTAAAATAGCACGATCCATTTTATACCCTATTGTAGGAGCTGTGTTTGCATTAATCCAGAGGGAAACACTTGATTACATTGTGGATAAAAACTTACTGAATTTTAATAAGAATCAATTTCCATGCCTTTAATTAAAATGGTGAGTCAGTGATAAATGTAAATTAGCACAAACACAGCAAACTACACGAACATAAGTTTGCTTGTGCCCTTTACTTTGCTGGAGCATAAGCCCAGGCCCTCTCTTTGGAAAACTGACATTTGAAAAAGAAAATTTAAAGTTCTTAAGACAGTTACGAGGCTCCGGGAACAGCGTGGTGAGATGACTGGTGCAAGAACCTTTTTGATGGTTTACCTGACACAATCCGGGCTTTGCTTAAGTCTCAGAGCCCACCACTCCCACTACTGCTAGAGTCCCAACCTAAGGAGATGGTTCTTTCTGTTCCCTGAACCATCGAGCTCCTGCCTATCTCAGGGAGTTTAAACTTACTCTTTTCCTGCCCTGGAATATTATCCCTAGAATCTCTGTGTATTTGGCTCTTTCTTAGCATTTAGACTTCAGCACAAAGAAACAAAGTCCTCCCTGACACCTCTACCTTACTGGGTCCCCAGCTACCACCTCCCCTCTGTCCTATCACCCTGGGTTCATTTGTTTGACCATGCTCACCACTCTAAATGCATCTGTCTGGATTATTTATCTCCTTCCTTCTCTGCTCTCTGCACCTGCTCCCCATATAATAAAGGTTAGGCATCTTGTGTGTCTTATGCATCACTCTTTCTCCAGCACCCAGGTAATGTCTGGACCATAGTAGGTGCTCATTAAATATCTATCAAAAGAATAAATGAGATGGCTCGGCGCCTATAGCTCAACTGGCTAAGGCGCCAGCCACGTACACCTAAGGTGGCAGGTTTGAATCCCCAGCTCGGACCTGCCAAACAATGACGGCTGCAACCAAAAAATAGCTGGGCCTTGTGGCGGGCACCTGTGGTCCCAGCTGCATGGGAGGTGGAGGCAAGAGACTCGCTTGAGCCCAGGAGTTGGAGGTTGCTGTGAGCTGTAATGCCACAGCACTCTACCCAGGGGGACAGCTTGAGGCTCTCTCTCAAAAAAAAAAACTATCAGATTCTTTGCATGGTTTATTTAGCTGCATAAGTAGTGCTAGTTGTGAAACAGGTGAATTAAATTTGGAAGTAGTTCTATTCATAAGGTTGGCTAGAGATTTCTGTTTTGATACCAGTATTCTAGGAAGTTAGTTTTTATATGACTTGTGTTTTTTAATGTTTGGTGGTGATGAGGGAATGAGGAAAATAAAGACAATAGAGGCTCGGCACCTATAGCTCAACCGGCTAAGGCGCCAGCCACGTACACCTAAGGTGGTGGGTTCGAATCCCCAGCCCGGACCCGCCAAACAACAATGACGGCTGCAACCAAAAAATAGCCGGGCGTTGTGGCGGGCGCCTGTGATCCCAGCTACTTGGGAGGCGGAGGCAAGAGACTCGCTTG
>CAUYTI010110232.1:0-22401 GCA_963575145.1 Galago senegalensis | reverse complement strand
CCAGCCAGGAGCATGGTATGTTTTTCCACTTGTTAACATCTTTAGCTATTTCTTTCCTCAGAGTTTCCTAGTTCTCCTTATAGAGTTTTTTCACATTCTTTGTTAGGTAAGTTCCCAGATATTTCATCTTCTTTGGCACTATTATAAAAGGAATAGAGTCCTTGATTGTTTTTCCAGCTTGACTATTGTTGGCATACATAAAAGCTACTGACTTTTAAGTATTGATTTTGTACCCTGAGACACTGCTGTATTTCTTGACCACTTCTAATAGTTTTGAAGTTGAGTCCCTGGAGTTTTCCAGGTAAAGCATCATATCATCATTGAAGAGTGAGAGTTTGATCTCCTCTGACCTTATGTGGATACCCTTGATCACTTCTTTTGCCTGATTGCGATGGCTAAGACTTTCATTACTATGTTGAATAGCAGTAAAGACAGTGGGTATCCTTGCCTTGTTCCTGATATGAGTGAAAATGTTTTCAATTTTACACCATTCGATATGATATTGGTGTTGGTTTGCTGTAGATGGCCTGTATTAGTGTAAGAAATGTCCCTTCTATGCCTTTTCTTAAGAGTTCTGATCATGAAGGATGCTGGATATTATCAAAGGCTTTTTCTGTTTCAATTGATATAATCATATGGTCTTTGTTTTTTATTTTGTTGATGGCGATATAATATATTTATAGATTTGTGTGTGTTGAACCAACCCTGTAACCCTGGAATAAAACCAACTTGATCGTGGTGTATAATGTTTTTGATGTATTGTTGAATTCTGTTTGCTGAGATCTTATTGAATATATTTGCATTGATATTCATTAATGATATTGGTCTATAATTTTCTTTCTTTGTTGGATCATTTCCTGGTTTGGGTATCAGGGTAATATTTGCTTCATAGAATGTATTGGGAAGCATAGCTTCTTTTTCTATGCTTTGGAAAACATTGTATAATATAAGTATTATTTCCTCTTGAAAGGTTTGATAGAATTTGGATATGAAGCCTTCTGGTCCTGAACTTTTCTTTTTAGGGAGACTTCATATTGTTGATATTATTTCATTGGTTGATAATAGGTCTATTCAAGATTTCTAATTCTTTCTGGTTAAGTCTAGGAAGGTGATGTGCTTCCAGCTATTGGTCCCTTTCTTTCAGATTTTCATATTTCTGGGAATAGAGAGTTTTGTAGTAATCATTGAGGATTTTTTTGAATTTCTGAAGTGTTTGTTGTTATTTCTCCTTTATTATTTCTGATAGACCATATTAGAAATTTTACTTTTCTATTTCTATTTAGGTTGGCCCAAAGTTTATCAATTTTGTTAATCTTTTCAAAAAACCAACTTTTTGTTTCATTCATCTTCTGAATGATTCTCTTTGTTTTCAATTTCATTTAATTCTGCCCTAATTTGAGTTATTTCTTTCTTCTGTTGAGTTTGGGGTTACAATGTTCTTCCTTTTCCAGTTGCTTGAGATGATCCATTAAGTTGTTGACTTCCTTTCTTTCTGTTTTCTTGATGAAGGCTTCCAATGCTATAAATATCCCTCTTAGGACTGCCTTTGCAGTATCCCACAGGTTTTGATAATTTGTGTAATCATCATGGCTGATAATTTCCTTCTTAATCTCATCTTTGATCCAGCTATCATTCAGCCTAAAATTATTTAGTTTTCATAACTTTGTTTGAGTATGAAGGTTCTTGTTGCTGTTGAGTTCAACTTTTATTCCATGGTGGTCCGAGAAGATACAAGGAATGATTTCTACACTTTTAAATTTGCTAAGTTTAGACTTGTGTCCTAGGATATGATCTATTTTGGAGGATGACCTATGGGCTGATGAGAAGAATGTATATTCAGTTTTAGTAGGGTAAATGTTCTGTAGCGGTCTGTAAATCCATTTGTTCTAGGATCAGGTTTAAGTCTAATATTTCTTTGTTCAGTTTGTTCTTGGAGGATCTATCCAAAACTGTCAAAGGGATGTTAAGATCTTCAACTATTATAGTACAGGAAGATATCAAGTTGTTCATATCCATTAGGGTCTGCTTTACAAATTGAGGAGCATTCTGGAAGGGTGCATAAATGTTCATTATCAAAATCTCTTCATGTTGGGTGTTTCCCTTGACAAATATGTAGTGACCGTCCTTATCTTTCTTTATCTTTGTTGGTTTAAAGCCAATTGTACCTGCTACTAAAATTGCAATCCCTGATTTTTTCTGGTTTCCATTTGCCTGTATTATACAAGTCCATTCCTTTACCCTGAGTCTATTTTTATCCTTTAAGGTAAGGTAAGATTCTTGTATATAGCAGATATCAGGTCTGAGTTTATGTATCCAATCAGCCAGCTTGTGCCTCTTTAGAGGACAGTTTAAACGATTCACATTAATTGAGAGAACTGATAAGCCTGATTGTGTTTTGGGTGTCATGATTTTGGGATATCCAGTGTACATTTTTAATCCTTTCACCACTGTGGAAGTTGGGTTTGGTCCAAAAATTTCTGGGGTGAGTTTACTTTAGAGTAGAGCATTGCACTGGTCATTGTGGAGGGTATGTTTGAGAATATCCTGGAGAGCTGGTTTAGTTATGGCAAATTTCTTCAACATGTCTATGTCATTAGAGTATTTGATTTCTCCATTACAAATGAATCTCAGTTTAACTGGATAGACAATCCTGGGCCAGAAGTTATTTTGTTTTATGAAATGAAAGGTCAATGACCATCTTCTTCTGGCTTGAAATGTTTCAGCTGAGAGATCTACAGTCATTTGGATATTTTTCTGATATTTCTCCCTTTGTAGGTGATGCTTTTCTTATGTCTGCCGGCTTGCAAAATTTTCTCCTTCATCTTAACTTTGGCAAAGTTAATCACAATGTATCTAGGAGATGCTTTATTTGGATTGAGTCTTGCTGGGGTTCTGAGACTGCCTGCTATCTGAAGTTCTTTATCTCTTGCAATGCTTGGGAAATTGTCCTCCAAAATCTCTTGGAGTAGAGCGTCTGTACCTTTAGGTCCATCCTCTTCTCCTTCAGGAATTCCTATAAGACAAATATTTGATCAGACAACCCTCTCAGGGAATGATTAGCTTTTGCTCTCCATTTGCCTGCCTCTTTGAGTGTTTGGAAACATTCAAAAGCTTTGTCTTTAGTTTCAGAGATTATTTCTTCTGCTTGGTCAACTCTATTACTGAGGGATTCTACTGCATTTTGGAGCTCCTCAACTAACTTTTTCTTTCCTTGAGCTCTGCTATCTCTTTTCTCATTATGTCCATATCTTTGGTGACTTGGGCTTTGAATTCATTAATTTCTTGAGCAAGTTTAGAACTACTCTTTGGAATTCAATTTCTATCTTTTCTTTCATTCTATTTATCTTATTTGCCATTCATATTCTGAATTCAATTTCTGACATTGCTGCCATTTGTCTGTGCATGGCGCCTTCAGTTGTATCTCTTTTGTCTTTTCTTGGGGAGATTGATCTACTCTGGTTATTCATGTTGCCAGAGTTCTTCTTGGTTCTTCACACCATGTTTATTTTCCACGGTTTGGTTATTAGAACTGATAGGGTGAGATTGAATTGGGGTTCCCATGTAGTAGAGCTAGCTCCTTACCAAAGTGCTAGGTTTTGTATTTGTGGCTTATCTCCTCCAACCTTACAAAGGCCCCTTTCAGTGTTTTAGCTGGAGACTCTGAGGACCTACTTGGTGAGACAGTGCAAGATAGCTCTGTTTTGATATCAGCCAACCTCTACTCTATCCTAAGAAACCACAGTATTAGGTTTAAATCTCAACTATTAAGAGATACAAACAGCTGCAGTCCCCAGCCCCCATCCTTCAGTTCTTTTCCGCTACAGAACTTCAAAGGTCAACCTCAGAATGTCCTCGAGTGGACAGCCCCAGACAGGAGTTTCAACCAAATTGTCTCAGGCAGCGCAAACCCTGCCCAACAGAGAGGGATTCAAGGATCTCCAACAGCACAATTGGAGCCAGGGATCTACACTCCTGCCCGTGAGACTCAGTCCACACTGTTGTCCATTTCTCTGCTCACAGGCCCAGCTGGAGCCAGGTGCTACACCTCCACCCACCAGTCTCAGTCCACACACAGCTAGCCTCTGCTTGCCAGACCAGTTGGAGTCAGGGGACCTTGCCCCCACCTGCCATTCTCAGTCCACTGCCTGACAAGCCTCTGTTCACAGGCTCTGTTGGAGTCAGGGCACCACCCCCACCCTCCAGTCTTAGTTCACACACAGCTAGCCTCTGCTTGCCAGGCCAGTTGGAGTCAGGGGACTATGCCCCTGCCTGCCGGTCTCTGTCCACTACTTGGCAAGCCTCTGTTCACAGGCTCTGTTAGAGTCAGGGCACCATGCTCTCCTGCAGGTCTCAGTCCTCACCTGGTAAGCCTCTGCTCACCATCCCCACTGGAGATAGTGGACCACGTCCTAGCTTTCAGGTCTTGGTTCATACCCAGTAAGCCACTGCTCAAGGGTTCTGTTGGAATCAAGGGACCATGCCCTTGCTTTCAGTTCACAGTCCACACCTATCAAGACTCTGCTCGCAGGCCCAGTAGGGGCTGGGGACCAGCTCTGTATGCTGAACCCAGTCCACATGGGGCAACCACTATCCCACTATGGGTGCTGTCAGAGCCAGGGGTTCTGCACTGCATCCCACTGGACATAGCCTGAACTGAGGGTCAACACTACCACTGGCCAGGCATAGTCATAACCAGGGGATGCTCCTCCTCCTGCCAAGTGTCCCTTTCTTCCCACACCCTCTTTCTTCCCCATTGGTCACAGATTCTGTCCTGATGGTTGGTGGTCCACACTATGCCCAGTTCTCTCAGGACAAGACCAAACACTCTGTGCTTTGCAGGGAGTAGAACTTCAAGTTGTCATATGAGGAGGAAAGCGTGAACTGGGAGTTTGGACTTGTAGGGGAAAATATCTGTTCAATTTTATGCCTGGCAGGGTGGTGTCTATGTTCATAAGTGGGACCTCCCTGGAAAAAGAGACCTGGAGTTTAGTGGCTCTCTCCAGTGAGGTAAAATGGGAGGTCTTTTGTTCCCTGCTCATTCACAGATAGCTTGTGGCAGGTCCCCTGCATGGGGGAGGGGTCTCCTGTCCTCCAGTCTACAGGCTTTGTACCTGTAATTTGTTTTCTTGAATGCTCTTTCTTGGAGTTACAGCTTGCCAAACTTCTTTCTTGGCTCAACTCCCCATCTTTGTCTTCATAGAGTCCGATTTTGTCCAGTTTTTCTTCCTCTGTTCAGGAGCCTCTGCCTGGGGTTGCTACCAGTCAGCCATCTTCCCAGAATTCTAGGGACAGTTTTGTGTTCAAAGCTTTCTGAAATTATTCAAAGTAGCCAATCCTAAAGCTGCTTACTTTGTGTCACCCATCCCTCCTGATGGAAACCCTAATAAAGGCTTTTGACAATGGTTTTCTCCTGTCCCTCTCCCTCTTTACTGATGCAGGTTCTTTCTTGTGCAGCCTCTCAAGGCATAGCATATCCTCTCCTCCGAGAAATAGCAAATAATTGTCTTTTCAGTGGTAATCATCTACTGATATGTTGGCTTTACTATGCCTCAATTTTTCTGGTAATACCCTATATTTTAAAACAAGCCAGAAACTAGTACACTTACATAGGAACTTGGTCAGACTCCTACAGCCTTGTTATGGACTAGATTGAGAACAAGAAACTACCAAGGGCATCTTGTGTAAAGAAGTCCCACTTATGGGGTTTTACCTTTAGGAACCGCCCTGGCAATCAAGAGTCTTCTACTTGCCCTGGATGGGCAAGGGAAAAGCTAACTATTTTGACATAAGCCAAGGCATTCTCCCTAATAAAGTTCTACTCTCCAGGGAAAAAGATTTTACCAGGACCTTATCCAGTGCTGGGGAAGGCCTGTAATTTTCCTGTTTCAACAAAATGAGGAGGAAGCGGGGAATAAAAAGAGGAGCAAGCTCAGAAACACTTATGAAATTCACAGCCTTGAAGCATGAACCAAGAAATTATGGTGTGCTTCTTCCCTCCCATACCTTACACTATATGTAGTAACAAAAGGCCTGCAGTGTAATAACTGAATTATAGTTAAAAGAGCATCCCACACGTATTCTATATGGATAGGACTTCCTAGGAAAGCCCCCAAACAATAGGAGAGACAAGAGCAAGGACATTTAGGAATTTGAAGCCTCTGGCACATACAGCTAAAGCAAACATTAAACATAGTCCACTCCTTGCGAGATTAACACAAGGTCACACAGTAAATGTCTGTTTACCTCAGTTCAGTTACTCAATATAGTATATCTAACTTTCAACAAAAAGTTATGAGGCATTTTATAAGGCAAGGGAAACATTCTGGAGAGAAAAGTGACCAATAGAATCGAACTCAAACATGACACAAATCTGTAATTATCAAACAGTGGACTTAAATTACTATTGGTAAAACTACTATTTTACTATTGTTAAAAACGCTAACCAAAAACGTAGACAACATGTAAGAACATATAAGCAATGTGGGAAAGGAGATGAAGACTTTGAGAATCAAAAGTTTAACACTGTAATAGACATGAAGAATGTTTTGATAGGCTTATCAATAGACTAGATATGAACAAGGAAAAATTGATGAGCTTGAAGATATGGATGCAAAGCCAAAGTCTATAAAATATTTAAAGAGGTCTATTCTGTGCCAATATGATGGCAAATGCAAGCTTGCAAAGTGGTGAGTAAAAACTGAGGCAGTTAGAATGCAACTATGTTTTATACATCTTAGAGAGGCAGGGATTATAGGGAAAGACATAAATCAAGATACGGAAAGTGTACATTTGTTAGGTCCCAAACAGCAGGCTCTCTCGTGAAGTGTATGCTTACAAGTCATGAATTGAGATGTTCTTTAATTTGTAAAGGAACAAAACTTTGTCTAAGAACATGAAGTTAGTAGAAAAGAATGTTCAGGTTATGATAAGAAAGTCTAGTAATCACAGAGTAAGCCCCAACATACTGGATTAAAGTGACATGTTAAGCAAAATCGATGGTCTGCTGTTGTGACTAAACTCTTGCCTGGCATGGCCTTTGGTTTTCTTTATAATTTGTTATCTTATTGCCACAAGGAGTCTGTTCAGTCAGTCTTATGATCACTATTTTAACATTAATGTTGGTCAGTTGCTGTGTCTAAACTGCCAAAGGGAGAAGATAATCAGCATGTCTGACTTCTCATCCTTTAATGGATGAAAATTCAGCTTTTTGATTTTCTGTGGGGTCCACTTGGCCAAGAGGGTGTTAATTTAGTCAGTTGGGGGGCTTAGAATTTTTTCTCTCCTTTACAAGGATACAAGTATCACAAGACTGGAAGCAAAAATATCCAATGTACACAGCCCTATTATGAAACCTAATTATAGCCTAAGAATATGGAGAGGGGGAGAGGGAGGGGAGGGGAGAGGGGTGGATGGGTGGAGGGAGGATGATTGAAAGGATCACCTCTATGGTTTGTCTTACAAGGGTACAAGTGAATCTTTCTAAAAGTAGAGTATAAATGTCTTAACACAATAACTAAGAAAATTGACATAAAGTCTATGTTAACCAGTTTGATGAAAATATTTCAAATTGTAAATGAAAATACCACACTGTACTCCACGATTGCATTAATGTACACCGCTATCATTTAATAAAAAAAAACCATGAAACCATGAAAATAAAAGGATACATCAATGGAAACTTTTTAAACTGAAATGCAATGGAAGAATGAAGATAACAAAACAGAAATATAAGACATATGTAAAAGTTATAAAATTCATGAATATAGAAATAAAAAATCCAAATAGACCTATGTCTGTTGAAGAAATAGAGGAAAAAGTTACTAGCTTTCCAAAACAGAAAACCAGAAGACTCACCCACATGGTTTCAGTAGTATATTTCACCCTACATTTAAGGAAGAAATGATACCACGTCTCCAAAAACTAGCAGATTCCATGGAGCCAGTATTGCTCTAATACTAAAACCAGACAAAGACATTTCAAGAAGAGACCAATCAATATCTCTTATATATATAGATAAAAGAATTTTCAAGAAAATATTAGAACAATGAACCTAACCATATGTCAAAATATCTGATTAGCATTCCTCAAAACTTTTAAGATTATGAAACAAAAAGGGAAGTGTGAGAAATTCTCACAGACATGATGACTAAAATCATGTGTCATCCTAGATGAGATCCTGGAGCTGAAAAGGACATTTATGTAAATCTAAAAAAAAAATCTGAATAAAGTTTAGATAGTACTAAAATATCAGCATTGATTTTTTAATTGTAATAAATGTATACACTAAGTAAGATGTTGATAATAAGTAAACAATACAGGTCTAAAGGAACACTGCATATTTTATAATTTTTCTGTAAATCTAAAACTGTTCTAAATATTAAGTTTATTTTTTAAAAGATATCCAATGTGTCAGATGTCAGCCTCAATATTTTGTCAGTTTTGTGCTTATAAGTCTTTGTTCATAACATGTCTTTTCTTGCTGTTAAATTATATTAACAATGGCCGATACTTAAGGTTCTTTCTATCTTTATTTTTGTTGCATTTCTTTGTTCCTTTCAAGTAGAAAGAACTGAACTATTAGATGGCGTACCAGAGACAGCATCTTTAGAGCCCTGGGGGTGATACTGGGGAGAAAAGATTCCGGCCACCACTGGCTGTGGGCTCTGCCCAGAGACATCACTTTGGGGGCACAGTGAGGCTGAGGGACACTTAAGGACCCCAAGACAAAGATGAGGATGAAAGCAGTGAAGAAGTGGCAAGTAGTTGCATTTGAGTGGAGACCATCTTGTGCAGCAGAGGCTGCAGCTGGGAGAGTTTGCAGATAGAGAAGGCCTGCCTTGGGGGTTAAATGGACCTGGGCATTTGGTTGAGTTATGTTGGGAGAACTTTGATGAGTGAGCAAGTGATTTTGAACAGCGCCCAGGGGCTGGGTCTGAGCCATGAAGGTGAAGTGAAGTTCTCATTGTTTGGCTACAGGCCAGGTGCAGCTATTGTGGGAAGGCTGCCTTGCAGGCTTGGCCTGCAGGGTCCTATAGTAAGGCTGGTTCTGGCATGCCTGATAAATGGGGCAGCCACTCCTGGGACCATTTGAGCAACACATGCTTTCTTGGGAAAGCCATTGCATAACCAAGGGACATAGTTTGGAAATGTCTTTTAAATAGGCCTAAGAGAGCTTCAGGCTTCCCACCTCATGGAGTTTGAGGGAAAAGAAGTAAAAAAGATGGGACATTGTCCCCTCTGCAAGGCAAACACTTCCAGTCCCCATCTTACACATTGTATTAGCATGGTGATTAGCATCTCATACAAAAAATATCACCTGTTACCTGCGGGCAATATACAGCAAGATATATATATATATATATGTATATGTATATATTTTTTTCTTTCTAAAATTATTTTTTCAACTTTTTCCCCCTAGATTTTTCTTTTTCTTCTTCTTTTTTTCTTGTGTAATTATAATTTTTCATTATTTCCTTCTTTAATAATAGGGCTTCATTTTGCTAGTTTTTCTATCTTTTATTCCTTTTTCCTCCCAATTGAATAGCTTAAGGTTTATTTTTTGTTTGTTTTACTTTGATTTATAGTATTTTTATTTTTATTCTCTATCTTTTCTATTTGATGGAAGTGGGGTCTTGTGTCTGCTTGAGCTGGCAAAGAGCTCCAGATCTTGAGGGACCCACCCCACCCAGCCCCTAAGGTTGGAATCTGTGGATGTGGGTCAAGTACCCTACTGTACACCACTACTGCTCCTGTCTTTCTCTTTCTGTTCCTTTATTCTTTTTGTCAATCTTCCCCTTTACTCACCCCCTTTCCTTTCTCTTTTCTCTCTTTTTAAAATCTTTTATCCCTTCTTGATCTTCACTTTTCTCTTCCTTTTAGCCTTTTACGAAAAAGACACTTCAAATCCTTAGATCACAGGCACAGTAACTTAAAGAGCAGGAAGAAATGAAAGGAAAAAGTATGGCAAGGAAACAGAGAAAAGGAAAACACTCATGAGGAAGATGCCAAGAAATTCTGACATCATAAAAAACCAGAACAGAGCAACACTCCCTCCCCCAAGAGAGTAGGGGATAGCTACAGGAGAGGATTTCACCTATAAAGAAATGTTAGAAATGACAGAAGGGGAATTTAAAATATGGATGATAAAAGCAATGAAAGAAATTGCTGAGAACGTGGAAAATAACCAAAAGGAAATCTGAAAACAATCAAATAAGAGATGAATGATATGAAGAATACAGAAAGGATATAGTGGAGCTTAAGGAATTGAAGCAGTCAATTAGGGAACTTAAAGATACAGTGGAAAGTATCATTAACAAATTAGATGGTGCAGAAGAAAGAATCTCAGAGATAGAGGATAAAGCTCTTGAGCTAACACAGGCAGTTAGACAGAAAGAAGAGAGAGAAAGCAGAATATTCACTGAGAGAATTATGGAACTTCATGAAGCATTCAAACATATGAGTTATAGGTATCCCAGAAGGGGAAGAAGAACTTCCCAAAGGAGTGTAAGCCCTGCTAGAGGATATCATAAATGAAAATTTCCCAAATATCACCAATGATTCTGACACACTCTTTTCAGAGGAATATCAAACCCCAGGTAATCTGAACTGAAACAGAGCTTTCCAAGAATCATTGTCATGAACCTGGCCAAAGTCAAGACAAAAGAGAAGATTCTGCAAGCTGCCAAGAGTAAACGCCACTTGACCTATAGGCACAAATCCATCTGGTTGACTGTGGACTTCTCAAATGAAACTTTTCAAGTCAGAAGAGATTGGTCATCTACCTTTAACCTACTTAAACAAAACAATGTTCAGTTCAGAATTCTATATCCTTTCTAAGCTTTAAAATTGATGGAGAAATGAAATCTTTTACTGATATGCAAACATTGAGGAAGTTTGCCACAATAAGAACAGCTCTATAGGAAAGAACTGAACAATTTAGATAGCCCTGTTGCTACCTGTTTCCTATTGAGAGCTTCTCTTGTTTTATCAACAAATATTTTAATTATACAGTTGTCCACCTATTTTCAGTAAACAAAAACAATAATTTCTTTATATTGCGAGAAAGCACTTCTTCAAAAATTTTTCAACATAGGCTGGCTTTGGTGACTCACACCTATAATCCTAGCATTCTGCTAGGTTGAGGTAGGAAAATCCCTTGAGCTCAGGAGTTTGAGACAAGTCTGAGGAAGAGTGAAACTTGTCTGACTAAAAATAGAAAGAAATAGTTGGGTGTTATAGTGAGTACCAGTAGTTTTAGGCTACTCGGAAGGCTGAGGTAAGAAGATTGCTTGATGCCAGGAGCCTGAGTTTGCTGTAAGCTAGGCTAAGCCATGGCGCTCTAGCCTGGGTGACAGAGTAAAACTCTGCCTCAAAAAACAAAACAAAACAAAACAAAATATTGAAAGAGAATGTTTCTTTCCATTGCTTTCTTCCACATTAGGCCTTGCCTTTCCTAGTTCTGTTAAGCTATAGGCACTAAAGCTGCTAAGTGCCAGGTTTAGGCCTTCTTTGTTTCTGAGCCATACTAATTTTGTTAGTCTTTTGATCTTGGAAAAGATGGAACCTTGGGCATGGCTACACATCCCCAGGTCCCATAGGCTTCTCCCTTGTAAACTGACTTCTTTCTCTTCCCAAACTTTCCCAAGTTACCAAATATACCATAATGCCTTCAGGTTTATTGGAAGTAATGACAAAAATACAGTGTGGAACATTGTGTCAAAAATAATAGTCTAATCTCTGTTTCCCGAGAGGGTTATTTAATATTTGAAAAGATTTATGAAATCATCAAAAAATGTTGTTTCCCAGGTGACATCTTCACAGTTCTGTTCCTCCACCATTTTGAATGTGCTTCCAGAAAAGACAGAAACTCAGAAACTCCAAGACAGTGGTTCTCAATCTTCCTAATGCTGCAATGTATTTTCATTGATAAAAAGGGGTCATGACTGACAGGTTGAGAACCACTGCTCTAAGAGGTTAGTACCAGTTTTCCGGTATCTTCTCCAGTTTTCTGATGAGAAATCTGAGGTACAGAGTTGCTAAATATTAGCTTGGAGTCCATGATTGTGTTCCCTCAAAAATGTTATGTTAAAACTCTAACTCAGAAAGTAATGAAATTAGGAAGTGTGACCTGTGGGGCTGTTGAGTATGGAACCCTCATCAATGGACTTTGTGCCCTCACAAAAAGAGCTATGAGAGACATGATATTTTCTTTCTTTCTTTCCTTCCTTCTTTCTTTCTTTCTTTCTTTCTTTCTTTCTTTCTTTCTTTTTTGCAGTTTTTGGTCGGGGCCAGGTTTGAACACACCACCTCTGGTATATGGGGCTGGTGCCCTACTCCTTTGAGCCACAGGTGCCACCTGAGGGACATAATTTTTATCATGCCCATTTGATGACACAATGAGAAGGCAGCTAGCTGAAAACCAGGCAGAAAGCCCTCACCAGACTCCAGAGCTTCTGGTGCCTTAATCGTGGATTTTAAGCTACTAAACTTTGAGAAATAAATGTTTCTTATTTAAGCCACATAGTCTATGGTATTTTGTTAAAGAAGATTTGTTAAAGAAGTCCAAACTGACTAAAGCAAATCTTTTTCAAGTATCACGTCTCTAAGTAGGAAAACGTCTGGCCCTGAAACTGGCTAAGTTACTGTGGATTAACTGACACCTCTGTCTTTGTATCTTGAGTTCAGCTGAGCCAGTTGAAAGAACCACAATCCCAGTTTTGATAACAATGGTTGCTCTAATGATGGTGAACTCAAATCACAACTTTGCCTTATACATTGTGCCCAGTAACCGTGGATTAATGACCTGATATCTTTACATTTTTAAGATGATTGTGGAGAAAGAAAATCATAAGGCTTTTTGAGTGGACTAGAAGATCTAAGCACTAGAATATGGAGCACAGGAAGGTGGATGAAAGTGAGCAATAGCTAAGAATCAACAGCACTACCTGGAAGAGTCAAGCTACAGTACTCCTTAATGTTTGCTTAATTCAACTCTTTAATGTCTCAAAGAATAAATCAAAACCTACAATATTGGTTTTGTGGCTCACTCAGTCTCCTTGAAGTCTTAGGTCTGAGAGTCAGCTTAAATCATAGAAAATATTGAATAATCACAACCAGAATTATACTCCACATGCTGCTAGCATCAAACTACTAATCAGTCCCTGCCAACTGTCCACGTTGTTGGATATCTCCATTCAGTTATCTGCTGATGTCTGTTCCTAACTTTTCACAAGAGCCAATGGTGCATGTCTCTTCCTTAGAGATGTTTGACATTTATTTTGTTTTATTTTATTATTATTTTTTTTTTGAGACAGAGTCTCACTCTGTTGCCCTGGGTAGAACGCATGGCGTCATAGCTCACAGCAACCCCAAACCTTTGGACTTAAGATTTCCTCTTGCCTCAACCTCCTGACTAGTTGAGACTACAGGTGCCACCACAACACCTGGCTCGTTACCTATTTTTAGTAGAGAAGGGATCTTGCTCTTGTTATGGTTGGTCTTGAACTTCTGAGTTTAAGCAATACACCTGCCTCTACCTCCCAAATTTCTAGGATTACAGGCGTGAGCCACTGTGCCTGGCTTATTGTTAGACTTTTAGAAGGCTATCACCACTTTTATACCTTTGTTCATGCTAATCACTCTTCTAGCGTAAGCTCCCTTTTCATTTCCACTTGGTTTTATTACCAAAGCTACTTATTCATTTTTTTAAACTAGTATTTTATAAGTAATTCTCCTTAAAGTCTCTTCTTGATGATTTTATAGTATCTTTTGCATCTATATGTACCATTGCCCTTTTTGTTTTAAATGTATTGAAATGGTTTTTGAGCTTTTCAAGGCTAGGCAGTGTTTTGTTTTGTTTTTTTTTTTTAAATTCTCAGAATATAACAGGGCTTTCATCATGCTCAGTAAATGAATTGTAGGCAGGGGCTCTACTGAACACTTTTTAACATAGGGAGTATATGATCAAAATACTGTTTGGGAAAGGTAATTTTGGCAGTGGTAGGACAGGTGAGTTGGAATAAGTAAGACTGATAATGAGAAGCATACTTGGAAGGATTAAATGTCTGAACTATGTTGGCTACAGAAGAAATGATGCTCAAAATTCGATGAAGAAAGACACAATAGAATTTGTTAATAATTATATGTGATATAAATCCTTGCCACACAAAGTATGGAGGCATCTCTTGGAAGGTTATTGGAAATGTAGAATCTCAGGCCCCACTGGTAACTCAGTAAATTAAAATTTGCACTTGAACAAGGTCCCCAGGTGGGTGATTTATATGCACATTCAAGTGTGAGAATCACTGGTAAAAGAAGAGAAAAGGGTATAAGATGACAGGCTTCAATCCTTTGTTTTCTAATCAAAGGATGTCTCAATGTTTTCTTCTTTTATAGATTCCTTTAGTGATTCCTGTGAAGTGACAGCAGGCCAGGGAGAGGTGAAACATTGATTCTCTCAAAGAAAAACAGAAGCAATTGAGGATTATTTTGGTGTAGAGCCCTGTTATTCATAGAAGATAGGCATATCCTTAGCTCACAGAGAAATGTGTGACATTATAGCTTGTTTTCCACTGCATTTTTGTGGGAAATATATCAATATATCAATATATTATGTGCAGAGACCCTTAAATCCACAAGCAACCTTAATTATCATGTACCTCAGTGTATCCCTCAACTCAAGCTTGTTTTCTCACAGAAACCTTTAAAAAATCTTTTTGCCCGTATTTTCTGATAGTTTTGCTCATCAGGGTTATTCCTAAAACTAAATTCAAATTAGTAAAACCATCCATATTAAAATAATGTTGAGCCATAAGGTATAAATAGTAATAAAAATATGATGTTTGTGGAAGTATATGCATACAGCTTGAAGTTAATCAGCCATTGTTCATGTATGCTGTAATTGATAGCTGCTTAATGACACTACCCTCCCTGACAGGTGTAAGATTTGCCTTACTTATCCCACCACTTTTGTAGATAACATTGCTATTGTAAAGCTCAGGACCTGTGATTCTACAGATAACATCACTGTTGTTAAGTTCTAAGATGGGTCTTTGAGATATTTTTCAGATGCTGCATTCTGGCAGGACTTACTGAGGCCAACCAGATACATGTGCAGGTGTGGGAATGGATCCAACAGGTTTGTGATCCCCTATCCAGGAAATATCACCACTGAGAAGACAACTTCTGCATCCTAACCCTATGAGTACATCGCCTAACAATCAACAGACCTAATTTCCTAGCTCTTCATTTGCCAAATCACTTTTAAAACCCTAGCCCCATTTTTTCCAAGGAGATAGACTTGAGAAATTACTCTCACTCCTTTTTTGGTAGCTTGCTAAACAAAACTCTTTCTCTATGGCAACCTCTGCTATCTCAGTATATTGGCTGTCCCTGGGTAGTAGGCAAGGGACCTGGTTGGGCTGTGACATTAGCTAATTGAATAGATTAGTTGTCCTGTGATATGTGTTAATAGTAAAGTGATCACATAATGCTTATAATATGCCAAGCTCCATTTTGAGAATTATACATCTGTGAACTCACTGAATCTTTATAACAACACTATGAAATAAGTCTATGGTCACAGCACACTGAATGTGCATGATCTCAGAAGCTAGATAGAGTTGTTAGAGCTGGCTAGTGCTTGGATCAGAGATAATACCATGAAATTAGTAGTATTAATATACCCTACATTTTTAGAAAGAAGAAACTAAAGAGCAGAAAAAAAGAGATTTGCTTAAGGTCATACACCAACATAGCAGGCTGGAATTTAAGCCCAGTGACTGACTTTAGAGATAGTTTCCTTAATGACTCTATCAATGGTTTTCAAACTTTAGCTCGCATCAAAATCATTAGGAGGTCTGACTGGTCTACCCACAGCAGAAGCCTGAGGATGAGCAGCAGCGGTGTGGGACTGATGACTGATTCTTTGCTTTGGACTTTTTCATCTTCCTTCTTTAATCTTAAGTGTAAGAAATGACGACCGTTGTGAAAAATGTATCCAAAAGGTAACCCAAACTAGGCAAACTGTCGAAACTGTGTCATTGGTTTGCTCTTATGAATGTACAGGAAAGCCTGACGGTACTTGCATATATAATAACACCCAACTTCAGATATGTGTTCTCCCCAGGGTCAGCTGTTTGCTAAAATCCTTCTGAAGCCTCAGAGCAACCTGAATTTGATATGTGGTATACTGATATTCCTAGAAAGACAATAACCCCAGTTATAACAAAAGAAATACCTAAATAAGTGAGGAAAAAAACAAACAAAACCATTAATAGCAATTTTGCAATATATACAGACATGCATCTTTTTATATTTTCAATAATAATTAAAAGTTTTCCATGTAGAAATATTATATATTTCTGAAGAACTATTTCTATGTATTTCATATTTTGTGTCGTCATGTTAATTTAATTCTCTAATTGTTAATGGTATACAATGGATATTTTTATATTGAACTTTAGTCCAAAAAAATAAAAAACAAATAAATAAATAAATTACTATACATTTCTACTGTGGGCTAATTTGCCACTGCTGATGAAGAACTAGTCACTGATTTAGAAAGATATCCAACACATTGCTATGTTAAATGTTTGTCAAGATATATAATATGTGCTAAAATTACTACAATGAATATCTGTTACATTTTTGAATTGTTGGTGATTGACTAACTTCTTTCTTGCATCTTTCACGTTTTTTGATACTTTTAAACAACTTATGCATTACTTTTATGATCCATTACACTCCAGATACATTGACCCCTGTGATTTTCACAAATGTGGGAAACTAGACTGCATAATTTGCGGTAGTGGGGAATTGTGTTCACTCTTTCCCCTGGTTTAAATTAAAAACAAATAAATTGGAACTAACCTAATAGCATTCTTGTATTTAAAAGTACAACTAAAGTCTGGGTTCACGCCTATAATCCTAGCACTCCAGGAGGCCTAGGCAGGCAGATTTCCTGAGCTCAGGAGTTCCAGCCTGAGCAACAGCGTGACCCTGTCTCTAAAAATAGCCAGGCTTTTTTTGCGGAGGGTGCCTGTAGTCCCAGCTACTTGGGACGCTGAGGCAAGAGAATCGCTTGAGCCCAAGAGTTTGAGGTTGCTGTGATCTATGACACAATAGCACTCTACTGAGGGTGACAAAGTGAGACTCTGTCTCAAAAACCAAACTAACAAAAAACCACAGAAGTATAACTGAAATTGGGATGATGGGGGGTAATGGGTGAAATCATACCCCCTCAACATTTATACCCCTATAATATTCTGAAAATAAATAAATAAAAATACATTTTATGTTTCATTGGTAAAACAAATAAAATTGTCTTTTTATTAAAATTATGCAAGACCCAAATAAGTGATGTGTATTGAGAATTGCCAGATACTTTGGAGAAAGCTTTTCTAATTAAGTAAACAAACAAGAAAATATCCTTTGCTGTGCCTTATACTACAAACATATACTTACTGCCTGTGCTTTACAACTGATCCTTTTCCTTGTAATTCTGTATAGGCAATTTTGTTCATTTTTTTCTGTTGTCACACACAAAAAATAGCTTATAAATATTTAACTTATGCAAAATGTTAATTTCTGGTCCTGAAATAGCAGGGCATGTAAGGATTTCAGTATGATGGGTTAAAAGTAGCAGATGACCTAGATACTCTACTTGTTTCTGTTTTGTCATTAATTACCTTCATGCTCTCTGACAGCCTACATGACCTCTTTTTTTTTTTTAATCTATTAAATGAGTCTTGGAATAAATCGAATTTTCTCCTTTGTCCTAATACTGCAAATGGACAGTTCAAATCAAGGGCCAACAATCTCCCATCAGAACCAGATTAGAGACCCGACTGTGGAGTCCCTATATGATGTTGCAATGATGCCCAGGGCTTTCTTGTTACTAAAAAGGAGGAAATAAAAGGGAACTCTGTCAGCAGTCTACTAATCATGAATCTATGCAACAGTGACAGTTAATCTTCTCGTCCTATTAATAGATGCAGATGCCTAGGGGCTTAACATTTTCTTACTAGCTTAATAAGGAGAAAAAGATCGAAGGGGAGGCAGTCAGAGATGCCTAATTGCATAGCCAGTAGCTATTGCAGTGCTGCTCAAAGGGAGAAACTCAAAAAGAAGAGTAACAGGAAAAGATGGCAATTCAGCATTAGCCATGCCAGCGAGTTGGCCCCAAAGGAAATTAAAGCAAGTCATTTTGATCTGGTTTGGTGCATCTCTAGGAGCATAGTCAATTACGAATCCAGATGAGCTTTCAGTCACCATTGTGCCTGCCTCTCTGTATAAAACAAAGCTGGAGATATATTAATCTTCCCGGATATTGCAGGGAATACTTCTTAAAAGTTTACAAAGAATAATGAAGCTAGTGTACACGGCTTTGCAAAATCATTGTGATTTCCAATTCAGGAAGCCATCTCATTATGCTCAGGGGTTTCACAACTACTTAATTTTTTTAATTTCAGAAAGTTAGGGGTGCAGATGTTTTGTGTACATTGTTTTTTTTGCACGGATTGAGTCATAGTTACACGTGTAAGTGTGCCCTTCCCTGAGATAGTGTGCACTGTACCTAATAGGTGTGAATTTACCCATCCCCTTTTCTCCACAGCTCTAGCGTGATTTTAAGTAAGATTTATTTCCTTATGTGCACTTAAGTGTTGATCACTTAGTTCCAATTTGGTACGGAGTACATGCGTTTGTTTCTCCATTCTTGTGATGTTTCACTTAGAAGATCGGTTTTCAGTTCCAGGGTTGTCCAAAACTGGACATCTAAAAAAATTAGATGCCATTTTTTTTTAATGGCTAAGTGCTCCATAGTGTGCCTATACCACACTTAATTAATTCATTCGTGAATTGGTGGACACATGAGTTGTTTCTACATTATAGAATTGTTAATTGTGTGGGTGTCAAATAAATATTCAAATGTACATGTCCTTTTTATTCATACCTTAGCACAGTCAACATTGTCAAAATGTCCACACTACCCAAAGTGATTTACAGATTCAATGCAATTCCCATTAAATGCCAACACCATTTTTCACAGATGTAGAAGAAAATAGTTCTACTCTTTGCATGGAACCAGAAAAGACCCCAAATAACCAAGGCAACCTTGCATATCTAAGAACAAACTGGGAGGCATGACTTTAGCAGACTTTAAGATACACCATGAGGTTAGTAACCAAAACTGCCTGGTACTGGCACAAAAACAGAAACATGGACATCTGGCTCAGAACTGAGAACTGAGAGATCAGATCATTCTCATATTCTCATCTGATTTCTGACAAAACAGATAAAAACATACACTGGGGAAATGAATCCCTATTTAAAAAATAGTGATGGGAAAACTGGATAACCACATGTCAAAGATTCAAAACAGGATCCACACTTCTTACCACTCACAAAAATTAACTCACAATGGATGAAAGACTTAAACCTAAGGCAGGAAACTGTAAGAATCCTAGAAGAAAATGGTAAGAAACTCTTATAGATACTGGCCTAAGCAAAGAATTCATGAAGACAAACCCAAGAGCAATCTCTGCAACAACAAAAGTAAATCAATGGGACGTGATTCAGCTAAAAAACTTCTGCACAGCCAAGGATAGATACAAATCAATGAGCAAATAGACCTTTAGAATGTGAGAAAGTATTCACATACTATATATCCAATAAAGGATTGATAACCAGGATCTACAAAGAACTTAACAAACCAGCAAGAAACAACCACAGAACTCTAACAAAAAGTGAGCAAAAGGCATGAACAGAAGCTTTTCAAATGAAGATACACTAATGGCCAACAAACTCATGAGAAAATGCTCAACATCTCTAATTGTTAGAAATACAAATCAAAACTACAATGAGATACCATCTAACTCCAATGAGCATGTCTCATATTGAAAGGTCCCTAAACAGCAGATGTTGGCGTGGATGAGGAGAGAAAGGAACTCTAATACACTGTTGGTGGGACTGCAAACTAGTGCAACCTCAATGGAAAACTGACTTTAAAAACATCAATTTTTTTGTTTGAGTTTTTATTTTCCATTTATTAATTTCTTATATTAATCATTTAATTATTTTGTTTGTTCTATCATGTCTTCAGTTCCTAGGCCCATACTTTATGAATCTGTGCTATAGCATGTTGTATGGGTAAGCCCCTTGTTCTGTTCAAAGTTTAGGTTCTTCATCTCTAATATGAAAATTATATAATATACATAAGGAATTTTTCTGGGGTTAATACATATATGTTTAATACATACATGTATTAATACATACATGTTTAAAAGGGTTTTTTTTTAACACAACAAAGCACTTTAAAGCACATTTTTTATTATAGGGAACAACTGAAGTTCACAAAATGAATAAATTATGGAACAAAAAGTTTAGGCAGATACAGTGAGGAGATCAAGAGAGATATTTAAATGTATACTTCTATAACTTAGGATACAAAATCTTAAACCTAACAACACAACTGCTAATCTTTCCCATTCATTGTACGTCTTGATGGTTTAATACTTATTTTTTGTTATATTATAGCCAAAAGAGGCTGTCAACATTGAAATGATTATTTCATCAAGTTTTATTGCAAAATGAACTTCATTAGAGTGATCGAATCTTCACTACAACTTATAAATATTTACTTACAACTTCCCCTTTCATTGTTAACAATGACTAATCATGCAGTATCTAATCTTGATTATATGAGTGATTTAAGAACATTTAATTATTTTACCTGGTTGAGGGTTTGGATATTCAAGAGAGTTGAAAATTGTCAAAAGAGGTACAATGAATGGGAAAGATTAGCAATTGTTTTGTTAGGTTGTATCCTAAGTTATATAAGTATACATTTAAATATCTCTCTTGATCTCCTCACTATATCTACCTAAACTTTTTGTTCCAATCCCATCCACTTTTCAAAATTTCAATTTTTGTACATATATTCTTTCTTAGTAAGAAAAAAACTTGGAAGGTGGACTCATGAATTGTGACAACCAGCTCATGGGGAAAATGACTTGGACATTATTTGAACAAAAATATATTTATTTTTTGAGTAAAAATGTATTATGTGTAGGAATGAATTTCAAATTGAGATTGATATAAGTCTTTTTATTCAGATACTATAAAAATGAGCATGTAATCTATATGATGTACTATATTATTTTATTAAAAAATGAAAAATTCATTTTTGTTAATTCATACAATGTAGATTTTATCACAACTACTACTTGTATTAAAAAGGCAATTATGATAGTGTTTGGCTGTAGGCTAACTATTAGAAGATTGATAAGACACCTTAACTATGATGAGAGAGATTGTGAATGTAAGCGGTAGCAGTTTCTAGACTGCGCTGAAATTAATCTGTGACATATTTTATAGGTCATGTTAAATTAGGCCATTCATCTGGGTACAGTGCTTTTCCTAAATGACTCATTTAAGAGAAAATACATATAAAAAATATAGTTTGTTAGAACCAGTTTCTGTATGAGGAGAGACAATACATAAGCAGAAAATTTAATATATTTCTCTGCTCTTTTGTTTGGATTTTCTACTTATAATTTTGTACTCTCTATATTCTTCCAACACCCAAATAATCAATCTATTTCCCTAGCATGTATGATTGTAAAATATCAAGATAGTCTGTCACTATGACCATTATTTCAGCTACGTCTCTCCTGTACAAAATCGTTTAACTTTATATTTTATTGAATGTCCACATGGTATTTCATAGTAAAATGCTGTAATGCCATTTTCCTATTCAATAAACTTTTAAAAGCTTTCTCTGTGTTATTGCAACTAGAAAAAATGTGACAATGAGCACACTAGTATTGTTATGTACTTGGAATTACTTGTATAAAATAGATTCCTAAACAGTAATGTTTCTGGGACAAATATAGTGCATATATTACATTTCAGAGATATTAGTAACTTTCCCTCCAAAAGGCCTATGCCACTTTATATGGACACAAACAATTGGATGAGGGTGCCACATCCTGCCAGTATTCTCCATCATTCTTAATTTTTTTAATGTGGTTATATTTGTTTTAAAATCATGAATTCCCTCCTCTTACTTGACATTTTTATACTTTGCAGTATATGGTTCTATAATAAATAATTCTCTTTCTGTTTACATGAATGGAGCTGGAAAATGTTCTTCTTAGCAAAGTATCACAAGAATGGAAGAAAAAGTATCCAATGTACACAGCCCTATTATGAAACTAATTTATTTATTTATTTATTTTTATTGAATGTTAACTATGTACATTAATGCACTTCTGGGGTACAGTGTGGGGTTTTCACATACATTCTGAAATAATTCCATCAAACTGGTCAACACAGCCTTCATGTCTTTTTCTCAGTTATTGCTTTAAAACGTTCACATTCTACTCTTAGAAAGATTCACCT
>CAUYTI010110226.1:0-60367 GCA_963575145.1 Galago senegalensis | reverse complement strand
ACAGGCGCCCGCCACAACGCCCGGCTATTTTTTGGTTGCAGCCGTCATTGTTGTTTGGCAGGTCCGGGCTGGGGATTCGAACCCGCCACCTTAGGTGTACGTGGCTGGTGCCTTAGCCGGTTGAGCTATAGGCACCGAGCCAGAATGTGAACATTTTAAAATAATAACTAAGAAAATGACACGAAGGCTATGTTAACCAGTTTGATGAAAGTGTTTTGGACTGTGTATGAAAACCCCACGCTGTACCCCAGAAGTGCATTAATGTACATAGTTACCATTCAATAAAAAAAAAAAAAGAATTGTAGGTTATTTTGATTCTTCCAATCCATGAACTTTTTTGTGTCCTCTTCAATTTCATTCATCAATATTTTATAGTTCTGATTATAGAGATCTTTCACTTCTTTGGTTAAGTTTATTTCTGGGTATTTTATTAATAGTTTATAGCTATTATAAATGGGATTACTTTCTTGGTTTTCTTTTCGGATTATTGGCATATAGAAATACTACTGATTTGTATACGTTGATTTTGTATCCTGCAACTTTACTGAGTTTATCCGTTAGTTTTAAGAGGTTTTTTTTGGTGGAATATTTGGGTTTCTCTAAATAGAAGTTTGGCTAGGCATTGTGGCTTACACCTGTAATCCTTGCCCTTTGTGAGGCTTAGGTGAGTGGATCTCCTGAGCTCAGGAGTTTGAAACCATCTATAATCTCATCTACTCAGAAGGCTGAGACAAGATTACTTGAGCCCAAGAATTTGAGATTGCTGTGAACTATGAAGCCACAGCACTTTACCGAGGGCGACAAAATAAGACTCTATCTCAATAAATAGATGTCACCTGATGCAGTGGCTCACACCTATAATCCTAGCACTCTGGGAGCCAAGGTGAGTGGATTGCTTGAGCTCAGGAGTTTGAGACTAGTGAGGAAGAGTGAGACCCTGCCTCTAAAAATTAGCTCGGCATTATGGCGGGCAGAAAAATGGACATTTTGTTAGCAGACATGAAAATGACATTAATCTCCTTATACATCTCTGTCAGAGCTCTTGTGTCACCAGGTGCATTGTTAGTGAGTAGCAATATTTTGAAAGGAATCTTTTTTATCTGAGCAATAGATCTCAACAGAGGACTGAAAATATTTGGCTAACCATGCTATAAACTGAAATACTGTCATCGGCTTTGTTCCATTTCTAGAGCACAGGCAGAGTAGATACAGCATAATTAGTAAGGGTTCTAGGATTTGGGGATGGCAAATGAATATTGATTTCCACTTAAAGTCACCAGCTGCATTAGGCTCTAATAAGAGAGTTACCCTCCCCTTTGAAGTTTGATGCCAGGTATTGATTTCTTCCTAGCTATCAAAGTCATAGATGACATCTTCTTCCAATAGAAGATTGTTTCATCACTGGGTGCAGTGGCTCACACATGTAATCCTAGCAATTGGGAGACCGAGGCAGGTGGATTGCCTGAGCTCATGGGTTCGAGGCCAGCCTGAGCCACAGTGAGACTCTGTCTCTAAAAATAGCTGGGCATTATAACAGGTACCTGTAGTCCCAGTTCAGCTACTTGGGAAGCTGAGGCAAGAGAATTGCTTGAGCCCAAAAGAGTTTGAGGTTGATGTGAGCTGTGACACCATGGCACTCTACCAAGGGGGACAAAGTGAGACTCTGTCTCAAAATAAATAAGGTTGTTTCATCTACAAGGAAAATCTGTTGTTTAGTACATAGCATAGCCACCTTCATCAGTTATCTTAGCTAAATCTTCTGGATAACTTGTTGCAGCTACATCAGCACTTGCTGCTTCACTGTATACTTTTTTTTGGGGGGGCGGGGGGCGATGGTCTCACTTTATTGCCCTTGGTAGAGTGAGCTGTGCTGCCGCAGCAACCTCCATCCAGCTCTTGGGCTTAGGTGATTCTTTTGCCTGAGCCTCCCAAGTAGCTGGGACTACAGGCACCTGCCACAATGCCCGGTTATTTTTTGTTGCAGTTTGGCTGGGGCTGGGTTTGAACCTGCCACCCTAAGTATACGGGACTGGTGCCCTACCCACTGAGCCAAAATCACCACCTTCACCATATACTTTTTATGTTACAGAGATGGCATCTTTCCTTAAACCTCATGAAACAATCTCTGCTAGTTTTAATTTATTTTTTCTGCAGCTTCTTCCCCTATCTCAGCCTTCATAGAATTCAGGAGAATTAGCAGCTTGCTCTGGATTAGGCTTTGGTGTAAATGGAATGCTGTGGCTGCTGGTTTGTTTGTCTGTGCAACCACTGAAACTTTCTCCATGCCAGCATTTAGGCTCTTTGCTTTCTTATCATTTATGTGTTCACTGGAATAGCACATTTAATTTCCTTTAGTAACTCTTCTTTTGTATTCACAGTTTGGCTGTTTGGCACAAGAGGCCTAGCTTTTGTCCTGTCTCAGCTTTGAACATGCCTTTCTCACTAAACTTAAATCATTTTTAACTTTGATTTAAAATGAGAGACATGTGACTCTTCCTTTCACTTGAACACTTAGAAGCCATAGTGGATTAATAATTGGCCTAATTTCAGTATTTTTTTGTGTTTTAGGGAATAGGGAGGCCTAAAAAGAGAGACAGGGGAACGGCCAGTGGGTGTAGCAATCAGAACATACACATTTATTCACATTGATCTGTTACATTCACTACCTTATGTGAGTGGCTTGTGGTGCCTCAAAACAGTTGCACTAGTAACACCGGTGGTCACAGATTGCAGATCACCGTAACAGATTTAATAATCATAAAAATGTTTAAAATAATGCAAGACTTACCAACATGTGACCCCAAAGCACGTAGTAAGCACATGGTACTGGAAAAATGACACCAATAGACTTGGCTTGGCACAGGCTCACCACAAATCTGTTTGTGAAAAAAATATATCTGCAAAGCATATAATAAATTAAAATACAGTAAAACGAAGTGTCTGTGTATGGGTTTTTTTTTTTTTTTTTTTTGAGACAGAGTCTCACTCTGTTGGCCTCGGTAGAGTGTGGTGGCATCATAGCTCTCACAGCAACCTCAAACTCCTGGGCTCAAGCAATTCTCTTGCCTCAGCCTCCCAAATAGCTGGAATTACAGGTGCCCGCCCCAGCACCTGACTCTTTTTAGAGACAGGATCTTGCTGTGGCTGGCCTCAAACCTGTGAGCTCAGGCAGTCCACCCATCTTGGCCGTCCACAGTGCTAGGGTTACAGGCGTGAGCCACCATGTCTGGCCCTGTGTATGGTCTTATATAAGAGTGACTATTTTGGCTTAACTCCTGTAGCTCAGTGGCTAGGGTGCCAGCCTCATACACCAGAGCTGGCGGGTTCAAACCTGGCCCGGGCCTGCCAAACAAAAATGACAACTACAACAAAACATAATTGGGCACTGTGACAGGTGCCTGTAGTTCTACCTACTTGGGAAGCTGAGGCAAGAGAATCACTTAAAGCCTAAGAGTTTGAGGTTGCTGTAAGCTGTGATGTCATTGCACTCTATGGAGGGCGACATAGTGAGACTCTTTCCCCCCCCAAAAAGAATAAAAGAGTGACTATTTCATGTTGAGAAACCTGCAACAGTCTCAGATATCTGTGCCACTCCAGATATCCAGTGCACATCTCTCATTAAGTTTTTCCCGTTTATCTTTGCGTTAGCAAATGACATTAACAAATGGTGGGAAGAGGACAGCAGAACCTGTATGTTCAAAATAGGGAAACTGTTGATTTTTTTTCCATTGTTCTTCCTTTTTTTTCAGGTGAGGGGCTTTACTTACCATTGTAATCACTTCATTTAATTTAATCTTTTGGAAACTTGAAAGAGATTGTGGTTTAACCTTAAAGACTCCACCATTTCTCTTCAGTTCAAACACTAGGAACCTCCTTTTCCTCAGCCACCTGGCATTTTCACTCCTTCATTCTTCAGCGCTGTGGCCTCCCTTTTCTACCCCCATCTTATCTCTCTGTCTCTTTCTCTCTCTCTTTCTTTCTTGGAAAAATAAGCTTTGTACTTCTATCATTTAAAAAAAAAAAAAACAACCAACTTAGCAACTGGAAATTTCCCTGTGGTATAGAATGAGAACTTGATCTTTACACATGGCTTTTATTTGGCAGCAGCTCAACTCATAATAAAAGCAATTTGGACGTGGTAAGTGAAAGAGATAGTAATTAAAATAATACTGGGTGTTTAGTTTTGCTTTTATTTTAATAAGTCATTAAAATGGAATTATGAAAAACTGATAACTTTGTACATAAGCTGTAAGGCAGTTAACTTCATATTCAAGGTACTTGAGTTTTGCCTATTTCTTTCTTTCTTTATTTTTTTAGAGACAGAGTCTCACTTGGTTGCACTCAGTAAAGTGCAGTGGCATCACAGTTCACAGCAACCTCCAGCTCTTGGACTTAGGTGATTCTCTTGCCTCAGCTGGGACTACAGGCGCCTACCACCTGTATATACAATGTGAAATGCTTACATTGAACTGATTAACACATGTATCGCAATTATACCATTGCATCATGCACATTAGGTGAGGTGCCCCCAAATGCCCTCCTTTTTTCTCCCTCCCCTCTCCTCTCTCTCCTATTCCTCTTCTACTTTCTGGACTATAGTTATGTTTTACCATTCCTATAAATGTGTAGGTAATTATATATTGATTTCATAGTAGTATTGAGTACATTGGATACTTTTTTCCATACTTGAGATACTTTACGAAGAAGAGTCATGTTCCAGCTCCATCCAGGTAAACATAAAAGATGTGAAATCTCCATCATTCTTTATGGCTGCATAGTATTCCATGGTGTGCATATACCATAATTTGTTAATCCATTCATGGGTCAGTGGGTACTTGGGTTGCTTCCATGACTTGGCAATTATGAATTGGGCTGCAGTAAACATTCTGGTGCAAATGTCTTTGTTGTAAAGTAATTTTTGATACCTAGTAGAGGACTTGCAGGATCAAATGGTAGGTTTACTTTTAGTTCCTTGAGTATTCTTCAAACTTCTTTCCAAAAAGAATAGCCTGCATTCCCACCAGCAGTGAAGAAGTGTTCCTTTCTCTCAACATCCACACCAACATCTATGGTTTTGGGATTTTGTGATGTGGGCTAACCTTATTGGAGTTAGATGATATCTCAGAGTGGTTTGATTTGCATTTCTCTGATGATTAAGGATGATGAGCATTTTTTTATGTGTTTGTAGACCGTGCGCCTATCTTTATCAGAGAAGTTTCTGTTCAAGTCTCTTGCCCACATAGAAATGGGGTTATTTATTCTTTTCTTATTGATTAGTTTGAGTTCTCTGTGGATTCTCGTCATCAGACCTTTGTCAGAAGCATAACCTGCAAAAATCATCTCCCATTCTGAAGGTTGTCTGTCTGTTTGCTTTACTTACTGTGCTCTTGGCTGTGTAAAAGCTTTTCAGTTTGATCAGATCCCAGTAATGTATTTTTGGTGTTGCTTCAGTTGTCCAGGGGATCCTCCTCATAAAATATTCTCCCAGGCTGACTTCTTCAAGTGTTTTCCCTGTACTCTCTTCTGGTATTTTTATAGTTTCATGTCTTAAGTTTAAATCTTTTATCCAGTGAGAATCAATTTTTGTTAATGGTAAAAGGTGCAGGTCCAGTTTCAGTCTTCTACAGGTCACCAGCCAGTTCACCCGGTACCATTTGTTAAATAGGGAGCCTTTTTCCCACTGAAGGCTTTTTGATAGACTTGTCAAAGATCAAATGACGATAAGTGTCTGGGTTCATCTCTTGGTTCTCTATTCTGTTCCATAAACCTACCTCTCTGTTTTTGTGCCAGTACCATGCTGTTTTGATCACTATAGATATATAGAATAGCTTGAAGTCTGGTAACTGATTTTTCTTTCTGAGTAATGTATTTGTTATTCGAGGTTTTTTTCTGATTCCATATAAAACGAAGCACTATTTTTTCAAACTCTTTAAAGTGTGACAAGGGTGCTTTAGTAGGGATTGCATTAAATCTGTAGATTGCTTTTGGTAGTATAGACATTTTAACAATGTTGATTCTTCCCAACTGTAGTATGGTATATTTTTCCATTTGTTAACAACTTCAGCTATTTCTTTTCTCAGAGTTTCATAATTCTCTTTATAGAGATCTTTCATGTCCTTTGTTAGGTAAATTCCCAGATATTTCATCTTCTTTGGTACTACTGTAAAAGGAATAGAGTCCTTGACTATATTTTCAACTTGACTGTTGTTAGCATATACAAAAGCTACTGATTTGGAAGTACTGATTTTGTATCCTGAGATGCTGCTGTATTTCTTGAGTTTTGTAGTTGAGTCCCTGGGATTTTCTAGGTATAGGATCATATCAGCAAAGTGAGAGTTTGATCTTCTTTGACTCTTTTTGGATACCCTTGATTTGCCAGCCTCCTCCCTAACCCCCAGCTGTATCATTCATAACTGTCTTAGGAATGATGTCACTGCTGCTTTCTCAATAGCCTATAACTAAATGTTTTGCTTCTTTGCTCTGAGGTAAAGTAGTAGTAACAATCATGATATGTTTTGAACTTTTATTATTTCTTTATTTTGTAGGAAGTACAAGTTTTTTTTTTTAAAGAATACAGGTTTAACATTTTTAAAATCATCTCTTACTGTATGTGAGGTATTTGTTATATCAAAATCATGAGATTAGGCTCAGCGCCTGTGGCTCAAGTGGCTAAGGCGCCAGCCACATACACCTAAGGTGGCGGGTTTGAATCCCCAGCCCAGGCCTGCTAAACAGCAATGACGGCTGCAACCAAAAAAAAAAAAAATGGCCAGGCATTGTGGCGGGCACCTGTGGTCCCAGCTACTTGGGAGGCTGAGGCAGGAGACTTGCTTGAGCCCAGGAGTTGGAGGTTGCTGTGAGCTGTAATGCCATAGCACTCTACCCAGGGGGATAGCTTGAGGCTCTGTCTCAAAAAAAAAAAAAAATCATGCGATTATATTTCAAAGCTTTCTACAACATTTATTTTATATAAATTAAAATTATCATTCTAGTCATGATATGATGAGCAGCCTACATCTACTGAACATTTGTTATTTTCCTATCTAGTAAGATTTAGTATTTTCTTAATTTCATAGGTGGGAAAACTGAGATACAAAGAAACTTAAGGAATACCCAGACAATCTGACTTCTGATTCTGTTGTTATTAGTCATTCTACACTATGTCATGGTCAACTTCCGTGTGAATAAACATGCATCAGTAATTCCATTTTAGCACTCTGGGAGGCCAAGGCAGATGGATTGCTTGAGCTTAGGAGTTCACAGTCAACCTGAGCAAGAGCAAAACCTCATCTCTACTAAAACAGAAAAACTAGACTGGCACTGTGGGCACCTGTGGTCTCAGCTACCCAGAAGGCTAAGGCAAGAGGAACTCTTAGCCCATGGATTTAGAGGTTGAGCTGTGAGTTGTCATGCCAGGGCACTCTACTAGCCAGGGTATAGAGTGAACTCTGTCTCAAAAAAAAATTCCATTTTAAGGGTGTAACAATTTGTATAACCAATCTCCCATTGTTGGGCATTCAGGTCATTTTCAATGATACAAACATTGCCTTTTCTATCATACAAACATTACCAAGATAAACATTCACTATATATGAGGTCTGACAGTTAAATTTGTAAACTTGCCACTGTGCGCTTATGTTGGTAGCACTGTAAAATAATTCAGTAAGGTTTTCTTGTTTGTTGTTGTTATTCTTAGAGACAGAGTCTCACTTTGTCGCCCTCAGTAGAGTGCTGTGGCGTCACAGCTCACAGCAACTTCCAACTCCTGGGCTTGGGCAATTATCTTACCTTAGCCTCCCTAGTAGCTGGGACTACAGGCACCTGCCAAAACACCCAGCTATTTTTTTGCCAGGGCTGGGTTCAAACCCGCTGGTATATGGGCCTAGCACCCTACTCACTGAGCCACAGGTGCTGACCCTGTTTTTTTTTTTTTTTTTTTTTTTTAAGAGACAAGCATCTCCCTTTGTTGCCCTTGGTACAGTGCTGTAGCATCACCGCTCACAGCAACCTCCAGCTTTTGGGCTTAGGCAATTGTCTTGCCTCAGCCTCCCAAGTACCTGGGACTACAGGCACCCGCTACAATGCCCAGCTATTTTTTTGGTTGCAATTTGTCTCGGGTCGAGTTTGAACCCACCACCCAAAGTATATGGGGCCAGTGCCCTACTCACAGAGCCACAGGCGCCGCCCAATTCAGTAAGGTTTTATAACCTTGGTATGTCAGTGTCTCGCTGCTATGTTCATGTCAATTTGCAGTAGTATCTTGCTGAGTGTGTTCACTATTGTTGTATGTTTTTGTGTGCTATGACAAGAATGTCAGCTTGAATTAAAGCAACAAACAAACATTTGTAAATTTCTCGTTAAACTTGTTGGCAAGAGTGGAAGTGAAATCGAGGACATGTTAGTCCAAGTTTGTAGGGATAATGCCATGAAGAAAACAGAAGTGTACAAATGGATTAAAATGTTTTTCTGAGGGGAGAGAAAATGTCACTGATGAAGAGAAGTTAAGGAGGTCAATAACGAACAGGACTGACAAAAACATTAAGAAAATTGGTCAAATTGTGCATCAAAATCATTGGCTGACTGTGAGAAGCATAGCAGACCAAGTAAACATTGATAGAGAAAAGTTAGGAAAATCTATTTTATTATTATTATTTTTTTGAGATAGAGTGTCACTCTTACACAGGCTAGAGTGCCATGGCATCAGCTTAGCTTACAGCAACCTTCCAACTCCTGGGTTCAAGCAATCCTCCTGCCTCAGCCTTCCTAGTAGCTGGGATTACAGGTGCCCACCACAGTGCCCAGCTAATGTTTCCATTTCTAGTAGAAACAGGGTCTCATTCTTGCTCAAGCTGGTCTCAAACTCTTAAGTTCAAACTATCTCATGCCTTCGCCTCTCAAGAGTGCTAGGATTATAGGTGTGAGCCACTACACCTGGCTAATTTTTATTCTATTACTAATGAGATTAGATATTGTTCACATACTTATTAGACATTTTTAGTCTCTATTTTAAGTTGTCTGGTTTTGTTCTTTGCTCTTATTTCTACTGCAGCTTTTGGGTGTTTCTTATTCACTTGTACAAACTTATTACATATTAAGGATGCTAACCTTTTGCCCTTAATATTTATTGATCATATCTGGGCTTAAATCCCTCCCAGGTATTATTTGCAATCAAGATAATTTGTTTTTTTTAATGAGATGAGATCATATCATTTTATATAGAAGGTAGTTTTTAATGTTTAGAAATTATGAATGCAGGCAGGGTGTGGTGGCTTACACTTATAATCCTAGCACTCTAAGAGGCTGGAACAGAAAGATCCTTGGAACTCAGGAATTCAAGACCAGCCTGATCAAGAGAGAGATCCCATTTCTACTAAAAAATGAAATAATTAGCCAGGCATTGTGGTGGGCACCTGTAGTCCCAGCTACTCTGGAGGCTGAGGCAGGAGCATCACTTGAACCCAGAAATTTGAGGTTGCTGTGAACTAGGCTGATGGCATGGCACTTGAGCCTGAATGACAGAGTGAGACTTGGTCTCAATAAAAAGAAAAGAAATTATGAATACATACCTTAGAGCTAACTGCAGAAAATACCTATTCTAGGAACGTCTATAAAATAAAGGGATAGCTACGTTGCAAGGGACCTTGCCCCTACTAGTGCTTCTGTATTGACATGGCCATTGCATTTTTATTGAAATTCATGTGTAATGAACCACTTCTGGTGTGCTAGTTATAAAATATGAGGTCTCTGCCCAGACTAAGGACTTGAGATAGGTAATGAGCTGCTTTGGAATTTGCTGGGTTCCAGATAAAATTTTAGTAACCCCACTTTCCTGTACTTTAGTTTTCCTTACATCTAGAACTCGTGAACAGCAGCCCTCATATGTTCTCCTTTTCCTTTTAGACAATTCTTCTTCACTCCAGGAAGATGAAGAGGTAGAGATGGAGGCCATCGGCTGGCAGGCCAGCAGTCCAGCCATGAACGGGCATCCTGCCCCTCCAGTGACCTCTGCTCGTTTTCCCAGCTGGGTCACTTTTGATGACAATGAAGTCAGCTGCCCTTTGCCACCAATCACCTCTGCTCTGAAGCTGAATACACCACCTAGTTTATCAGTGATCCCAGATGTACCTTGTAACTCAACAGGGTCATTTAAGAAGCGAGACCGTCCCAAGAGCACTTTGATGAACTTGTCCAAAGTTCAGAAGCTGGACATTTCCTCTTTAAACCGTCCACCTTCCATAACGGAGTCTCCACCCTGGAGCGCAACTAACCCTTTTCTGAATAAGACTCTGCAGGATGTACAGCCCTCCCCTATCAACCCTTTCAGCGCTTTTTTTGAGGAGCAAGAGAGGCGCTCCCAAAACAGTGCCACTTCCAGTACCACAGGCAAAAGCCAGAGAGATTCCCTTATTGTCATCTGCCAGGACGCCATCAGTTTTGATGACTCAAGCAAAAACCAGTCGCACTCTGATGCTGTTGAAAAACTCAAACAACTGCAAATTGATGATCCCGATCAGTTTGGTAGTGCAACGCTCCCTGATGACGACCCAGTAGCCTGGGTTGAACTAGATGCTCAACTACCTGGGTCAGCACCATCCCGGTGCAGGGATGGTTGGCCAATGATGCTGAGAATTCCTGAAAAGAAAAACATCATGTCTTCCAGGCACTGGGGACCAATCTTCATCAAACTGACCGACAGTGGCTACCTGCAGCTGTATTATGAGCAGGGCCTAGAAAAACCATTTCGTGAGTTCAAGTTGGAGAGTTGCCATGAGATTTCAGAACCCCGGCTTCAGAACTATGATGAGAATGGCAGGATCCACAGCTTGCGGATAGACCGTGTCACCTACAAGGAGAAGAAGAAGTACCAGCCCAAACCTGCTGTGGCCCACACAGCAGAGAGGGAGCAAGTGATTAAGCTGGGCACCACCAATTACGATGACTTTCTGAGCTTCATCCATGCAGTTCAGGACCAGCTCATGAATCTCCCGGTGTTGTCGATGGACTTGAGTACAGTTGGCTTGAGCTACCTTGAAGAGGAGATCACAGTGGATGTCAGAGATGAATTCTCTGGTGTTGTCAGAAAAGGAGACAACCAGATTCTGCAGCACCATGTCTTGACACGGATCCACATTCTGAGTTTCCTTTCTGGGCTTGCAGAGTGCCGCCTGGGTCTCAATGACATCCTCGTCAAAGGGAACGAAATAGTTTCACGGCAGGACATCATGCCCACCACCACCACGAAGTGGATCAAGCTCCATGAGTGCCGCTTTCATGGGTGTGTGGACGAGGATGTGTTTAACAACTCACGGGTTATTCTGTTTAACCCCCTGGACGCCTGCCGGTTTGAGCTGATGCGGTTCAGGACGGTGTTTGCTGAGAAGACCTTGCCTTTCACGCTCAGGACAGCAGCAAGCATCAGTGGGGCGGAGGTGGAGGTGCAGAGCTGGCTGAGGATGTCGACTGGCTTCTCCTCTAATCGAGACCCCCTCACTCAGGTTCCCTGTGAGAATGTGATGATCCGTTACCCTGTGCCCAGTGAGTGGGTGAAAAACTTCCGTAGGGAGAGTGTCCTGGGGGAAAAGTCTTTGAAAGCCAAAGTGAACCGGGGGGCAAGTTTTGGCTCCACTAGTGTCTCTGGCTCTGAGCCTGTCATGAGGGTCACCCTGGGAACTGCCAAGTACGAGCATGCCTTCAACTCCATTGTGTGGAGGATAAACCGACTGCCTGACAAAAACTCAGGTGGGTAGTGGTTTCTCTCCTGGGAGAACAGGCACATGGATGTGAAAGAGCTGAGGTCGAGGCTCTACCTCAGAGAGGGAGAGTTCTCTGTGTGAAGTGTGATGGGAATGGGGATGGAGGGAGAGTGGGACCAGGAAAGTAAAAATAATTGAGCAAAGTGAGTAATGAGCATAGGGGCCAATTCACTCTTATCTTTTCACCCCCTCATCAGCATACACCTTTCATAGAACTGTGTATTATTCCAGCTGAGCTGCTAAGCAGCTTTCCAAGGCAAGTCTGAACTTTTTTTTTTTTAAGAGACAATGTCTTGCTCTGTTGCCCAGGCTAGAGTGTTGTGGCAGCATTATAGCTCACAGCAACCTCCTCCCTCAGCCTCTTGAGTTGGTAGGACTACAGATGCTCCACCATACCCATCTAATTTACTTTTTCACTTATTTATAAATATAAGGGGTCTCACTGTGTAGCCTAAGCTGATCTTGAACTCCTGTGCTCAAGTGGTCCTCCCATCTTGGCCTCCCAAAATGCTGGGGTTACAGACATGAGGCACCATTCCTGGCCAGATTCTGAATTTTTATTCTTTTGGGACTCATTGAAGTATTAGCTGTGGTGCCGGAAGTGATCCATTTCCAGATCCTAGAAGTCTTCTTGGTTCTGAAGAGGTATCTTTCTCACTCTCCCTTGATGTAGGTAAAGAGGCCAGTTTATGGGCAATCAGTCATCTATCCAGTACATGGAGAAGTTAATTTTATGACACCAGCCTCTCTGTGTGAGGCCTGTCAGTTATAACATCTCAGGCTCAGAGATGGGGGATGGGAACAAGAAGTGGCCTCCAGTCAGGCAAAAAGTAAGGAAAGGGGTGTTTGATTTAAACAAAAGTAAATAATAAAAGCTTACCAGCCCTCGCTTAGCTGCTCACAGCTATGGAGGATGCTTTTGTGGTTGAATGAGCCCAGAAGGCAATTTTACTTTCCCCCTGGGTCCAGTGAGATTTTTGAAATGACAAAACTAGGGAGCTGTCAAGCCAGCACTCTTATCCTTCCTTCTCAGAGTAAGTCTGGGTGACCCCAGTGGCAGGCAACAAGCCCATGATCCTGTGAGCCTTTAAATTCCTTCTCTTCTTGTTTGTAACAAATTGTGTCCCTCTGTTTACAAAAGTGGATATGCTAGCTGAGCAAGAAGAATAAGGATTTGGAAAACTCTTGACTGAAATGTCTCTCTTATGTGGCTGTCCTTTTTTTGCATTCTGACTATTAAATTCTAACGGTGTGTTCAGTCTTCCTCTCCTGCTGTGTGTGGAGAGGTTGTGTTATTATATCCTAAATGAAATAGGATGTGATGGCCAGGGGCAATACGATCTGGCCAGCTCCCTGGGCGGTGCCGGGAGTGGACACACACCCGGGCCTTCTGTGTCAGACGCTGGGAGTAGCAGTGCAAACCGAGGAGACAATTGGGCCTCTGTTAAAGGCTCGATGTGCTACCCCCTATTTCTAAACTGACAGAATTTTTAAAACAAAGTCTTCCTGTGCCTGCTTGTTCATATCCCCTGAAGTCAGCCCTGTATTCTCCCAGTGATAGATAGCACTGCAATTTCTACCTCAGCTGTGGGGCCTGCTTTGAAAGAGGAAAGGAGACACCCTGGATTCTCCTTTGGCACAGAGGCCCTTGGAAAGAGAAAACCATGGAATTTCTGGATTTTCAAGCCTGAAGGGACCTTACAGATAACTTAGTCAAACCTGTTCATTCTACAGGTGAGAACAGTAAAGCCCAGGAAGTGCCATAACTCATCTTAAGTTCCATAGCCACATCCAGGGGACTTCTCTCGATACTGCAGCTACCCCTTAGTGAGAGGAACAAACCAGGCACAGGCTTGACATGATTCCCATTGTGAGAGCAGAGTCTGATAGTTTCCCCTTATTGTTTCCAAAGTGGTTTTTCTCAAATATTTAAAATTACTATGCGAGGGATTTTTTTTATTTAATTTTTATTTTATTTTGTATATATATTTTTAGACAAAGTCTCAAGCTGTCACCCTGGGTGGAGAGCTGTGGTGTGATAGCTCACAGCAACCTCAGATTCTTGGGTTTAAGCAATTCCCCTGGTCTCAGCCTCCCAAGTAGCTGGGACTACAGGTGCCCACCACAATGCCCGGCTGTTTTTTTGTTGCAGTTGTAATTGTTGTTTTAGCAGGCTGGGTTCGAACCTGCCAGCCTATGTGTATGTTGCTGGTGCCCTACCCACTGAGCTACAAGTGCCACCTGAGGGCTTTTTTAAAATTTTTTTTGAGTCAGAGCCTCATTCTGTTGCCCTGGGTAGAGTACTATGGTTTCATAGCTCACAGCAACCTCAAACTCCTGGGCTCAAGCAATCCTCTTGCCTCAGTCTCCTAAGTTGCAGGGACTATAGGCACCTGCCACAATATCCAGCTAGTTTTAGCTTGCATACCATTTATGTATAAGTTTCCAGGTTACTGGAACCTCATCTATAGAAGATTTTTGAAATACAAGATAGCATCAGGCTATTTGGGTATTTCTTAGACACTCAACCTCTATTACTGGTTTTGCTGTCAGTGTTATATTATATTTTTAATAGCAAGACCCCCCCCCCCCAAGAGGCTTCTTATACGTTTTCTGGCCAATTATATGTTTCCGTAACAGTTAAGGAAATCGGTAGCTCCCTGTTCTGGTGCTCACTGGAGATGCACAGGGTCTGGAGTCCCCTCAGGACTGCAGTTCTGCCCCAGTTCTCGTATTCATTGTGCCCAGCACCTTTCTTCCCATCTGCTCCAACTGTGAATCTGGAGAGTTGATGATCATCTGTCAGCAATAGCCCTTTTCTGAGCTCTCTTATCTAAGTATTCAGACAAGTTTGGGAGGATACAGGTTATTTTTCATAATCCTTATGCCCCTTCACAGTAAAGGAAGCTGAGGTCAAGCCCTCCGTGAAACATTCCCACCTGTGGTGGCCCTGCATGCCCTGGCCCCAGGGAGCAGGATAATCAGACCTCTGGCAGTGGGGGCCAGTAAGTTAGCATTCCTGTGTTCCTGGCATCCTAAGCCTAAAGCCATAGCCTTTGCGTTCTAAAGTGACACCCTGAAACTGCTGCCAGTGACGGCAGCCATGCTGTGGGCAGCTTCCCTCTCTGAGCTCTCCAACAACCCCTCCCACTCTCACTTCAAGAGTTTTCCTTAATCTCTTAGGTAGCAGAACAAGTCCTACTTCAGCCAAAACATCATGCCTGCAATCCCAGCACTCTGGGAGGCTGAAGTGGGTAGGACTGCTTAAGCTCTGGAGTTTGAGACCAGCCTGAACAAGAGCAAGATCCCTTCTCTACTAAAAATTAAAAAATAGCCAAGTGTTATGAGCACCTATAGTCCCAGCTGCGTGGGTGACTGAGGCAAGAGGATCTCTTGAGCCCAAGATTTGAGGTTGCTGTGAGCTGTGATGCCAGAGAACTCTACCCAGGGTGATAGTGTGAGGCTCTGTCTCAAAAAATAAAACACATGCTATTCTATATAGGCAGCTTTCTTTGCTGGAATTCCAGTTCTCATTAGACTAGGAAAAGAGAAAACAATCCCAATATGATTACCTTTTTATGGAACATAAAAATCTGAATTTTAATGAATTTTCTCAACTTCTTCAGGGAAGACAGTGTAATGGGCAGGCTTATTTAGCTCATTACCGTGAATTAAACTATACCAGTTTTCAAAATTGTACTTGCCTGCCTACCAACCCTACATATCTGATAGTTGACCCTGGGACTCTGAGAAAGAATGTTGCTTTCAGAGTTTATATGAATACATTTTGGTGGTGTGAGAGGAGAGAATCAGTTTTGTAGAAAAGAAATGATTTTTCAATATTTCACTAATGTGCAAATAAAGATAGTTAGAAAGTTTTCTTAAGTTGTTATTGAATTAAGAGATGCTTCTGTATACTTTGAAATGATTTATTCCATAGTAATATATTTTAAAAAATTTAGAAGATAATTTGAAGCCAGAGTCATACCTGAGTTTTATTTCCATCTCTGCTGCTTAATGGCTGTGTTAATTCAAGCAATTTAATTAACGCTTTCAGAAAAATTTTTCTCATCTATAAATTAGGGTTACTAAGACCTTGCCCAGGCCAGGTGAAGTGGCTCGTGCCTGTAATCCCAGCACTCTGGGAGGCCAAGGCAGGTGGATTGCTTGAACTCACAAGTTTGAGACTAGCTTGAGCTAAAATGAGACCCCATCTCTACTAGAAATAGAAAAACAGGTAAGAGGATCACTGGAGCTCAAGAGTTGGAGGTTTGCAGTGACGCCACTGCACTCTAGCCAGGGCAACAGCTTGAGACTCTGTCTCCAAAGAAAAAGAAAGACCTGACTCATTCAGAATGTAATAAGATAATGCTTTTAAATGCTTAGCACAGTATCTGGCCTATAATAAATGCTCAATAAATGATAGCTATATAATTATTAGTACATCTATGGCACACAATTAAAATATCAAATGGATTAATTTTCAGATAATGTAATTTTACTATTCTGTATATCTTATTTAAATTTTTTTCCTAAAAGAAAGTGCAGATTTTTCAGTTATTACTTTTTTAGAAATAATTGTTAAAACATGTTACATTTGTGAAACAGAGCAAAACAAATACTTCACTGTGATAATGTTTTCCTTGGAGGGCGGGTGTGTTACATCCTCACTCTCTGAGGTTCAAAAGGCCTGCCCAGACCAATAAAGAACATTGAAGTTATTTCCTTGGGGAAACTGGGATAACTAAGGGGCTGTTTCAGTTACATAATGAAGTCACAGTCATTTCATGTTGTTTATTCATAGCCAGTTGCTATCTGGGGGTTCTTACGTTCTCCATCCTGCAAACCTGGTCTTGAGGCTTGGGGACCATGAGGTTATGATTCAGCCCGGTTAAGAACACCCTAGAGTCAGATTAGTGGCTTCGATTCTTTGATCTGCCACCTTCTAGTTGTGATGTTAGACAGCTTACTTTGCCTCCCTAAGCCTCAATTTCCTCATCTATAAAATGAGGATTTTCTTATGATCTCAAGGGATTATAATGAAGATTCCCTGAGAATATGTGTAAAAGTTGTAGCATAGTATCAGGCATCAGGTGCTCAATGAATGTCTCCTGTTACGTCGGACAAATGACAATGATGTTTCAGCGGTCATAGAAGTAAGCTTTCTTTTTACTTCAAAAATCTAATAGTTTTAAACCCTAAGTTTGCCATCCACGTACAGTGGAATGATCCATAGATTTATGAAATTACAGAGCAGCAAGGGATTCTGTTAGGCACTGTCAAGCCCACCTTTTCCTACCTCTCCCCTCAATGCCAAACTTTACCAAAGAGTGATTAATTAAGACCTGGAGAGGAAAAGGGCTTGGACTTGGGACAGGAACTCTGCTACTTAGCAGGAGACCAGGAAGTCAAACCCAGGTGTTGTAGTTGGAGGTCTGTCCTGTGTTCCAGTGCTTCACGAATACATGTGAGCTGTTTATGGGGTCTTTGTCATTTGTATATATTGTTAACCCACAAAACATGCCAAAAGCTTTCCGAAAATATGAAGTGCTATTATGAAAATTCATCTTTCAAGACAAAGTGATTTTGCTCTAGGTGTCTGTCCCTGATGTTTTATTAAGTGCTGATCCCTTTTATTCCATTCTTCCCATTAGCAGCCCCTGTTTCCTTTTTTTATTTATTTTTTCTTTTTGAGACAGTCTTGCTATCATCCTGGGTAGAGTGTTGAGGCATCATAGTTCACAACAACCTCAAACTCTTGGGCTTGAGCAGTCATCTTGCCTCAGCCTCCCAAGTAACTAGGACTACAGGTGCACCTATTGTGTGCCTGGCTAGTTTTTCTATTTTTAGTAGAGTCAGGGTCTCAGTCTTGTTCAGGCTGGTCTTGAACTCCTGAGCTCCTGCCCCTGTTTCTTAGTATTTGTGCTCTGTTCACCTGTCACTCTGATCTAAGCGGGTGGAATGACCCCTGTTTCTCAGGCCTTGGGTTTTATTGCTAGGATACCCGGCTGCTGTAATCAGATGGTGTCATATCAAAGGGTCTGAGGCACACAGAGTGTGATTTCTGCCCAGACAGATCCTCTTGCTCAGGTTGGGACCCTCTGAGGGACTGCTGGGTGTTGAGACTGCAGGCCTCCTTTGTTACTGAGGTGGCTTCTCTGTCCTGCTTGGCCCTGCCAAAGAACCTGATCTCTGAATTGTCTTTTTTCATAGCTTCTGGTCACCCACACTGTTTCTTTTGCCACCTTGAACTTGGCTCTGACCGGGAAGTGCCTTCCAGATTTGCCAACCATGTGAATGTTGATTTCAGCATGCCCACAACTTCTGCCTCCAAAGCTGCCGTAAGATCCATCTCTGTGGAAGACAAGACTGATATCAGGAAGTGGGTCAACTATTCTGCACACTACAGCTACCAGGTAGCCTTAAGAGGTGTCTGGCTGGTATTGCTAAGTCCATTTGTTCACCCCACTACCCGCCCCTAACTCTTTTTTAGCAGTGCTTACCATGGTTACCAGGTATTCTCTTCTACCTTAGACGAAGTTTACTGTACCCAGCTGTGGATGAGTCTGCTCTGATTTAAATGAACGGTTTGTCTTGTAGCCAAAAGAAAGTTTGAAAAAAAAAATAATAAAGAGGGGAATACAATGTCTTTCTTTCATCAGCATCATCAACAAAAAGTGAATGGGGGGGTTATTACTCACTTGTAATAAAATTTATTACAGAGTAGTAAACTTGGAAGTGTAGGAGGAACATTAGCAAAGTGTTAACCCAAAGCATGTATTTCATCTACAGAGCCAGACACCGTGACCTGGACAAGCACCGGGTTGCTACAGGACAAAACTAAAAAGCCAAGGAAATTTCTGTAACAGGATCAGGGTGTGGAGGGAATACTCAAGAGTGGGAATTTCCTGACATAAATAGAAAACAGTATCATCCTGAAGAGTTAGACTTCTGTAGTAGAAGATTAAATGCCAAAGATTTGAAAAGCAGGTTCATTGATAAAGGATTTTACAAAGTGTTTTAATAAAGTGTTCTATTCATGGTTAATGTCCTTACATTTATAGAGTGAGTTATTGTTCCCTGTAAATGTTTCCTTAGTTGTGTGAACTAAAACATTTAACTACCAAAAGGAACAAATACTCCATCTTGTGGCCAGGGAAAAAATGGCACTTCTCTCAACCCTTTTCTGTATTGTTACTTTGAAGTGAAGCATCAGAAATATCTAAAGTGGTGTTAAGAGGAGTACCCTTAGGCTCGGCGCCTGTGGCTCAAGTGGCTGAGGCGCCAGCCACATACACCTAAGGTGGTGGGTTTGAATCCAGCCCAGGCCTGCCAAACAACGACAGCTACAACCCCCCCCCCAAAAAAAAATAGCCGGGCGTTGTGGCAGGCGCTTGTGGTCCCAACTACTTGGGAGGCTGAGGCAGGAGACTCGCTTGAGCCCAGGAGTTGGAAGTTGCTGTGAGCTGTGATGCCACAGCACTGTACCCAGGGGGGACAGCTTGAGGCTCTGTCTCAAAAAAAAAAAAAAAAAAAAAAAGAGGAGCACCCTCAGTTGTGAAATTCCTGAGCTCAGAAGATTCCCTGCCTGACTTATCAAAGACCAGTTAAGATGTAGACTAACTGATTACTTCCCTTGTAATTGCAGCTACACTATTGTGCAGAAGATGTGGTAGAGCTGTCAACAGCTCCAGTCATGTTTGGAGGTTTTTTAAGGAGATTAAAGTATTGGGATGAAAACAGTCAATTACAGAGGAATTCATTCATTTGATAATCCTTTGTCAATTGCCCACTGTATTCCTACATCATTGCATAAAATATTGAACAAGATCCTATTCCTGACCACAGAGCCTGTGGTATAGTGGAGCAGGACAGTGTACAAGGTACAGTGGCAATGCTCGCAGGGAGAAGCACCTGACTCGACTTAATGAGAGAAGAGGCCTCAAAGAAGGGGTGACCTGTGAGCAACTTGCAAAGCAAAGAATTCAAATTTTCCAGGTGGCCCCGGTGGGAGAGGGTGTTCCAGACCGAGTGAAGAGTGTGTGAAGGGAGTCATGATGAACTCAGAGTCAATAGCTCCAATGAGGTGAAAGTCCAAAACCTTAGCAAAATTACAAGGCATCTCAGAGAACCTACTGAGGTGTTCTGTTTTGGTCCATTTGCTCGTGTTCATGCTTTTCTCCTCTTTTTGATATTTATCTCCAACTTCTATTCTTGGCAGGTGGAAATTGAGCAAAAAAAAAGTTTGAAGCCAGACTTCGAAGGAGATGAAACGGAAAATCCCAAGGACTGTGGAGTACAGTGACAAGACCCTACAGCAAAGAACCCTGACTCAAGAGTCACGACAGGGTGTCGTCTTGCCTAGCTGAAGCTTAAGTCCATGCCTGCTGAGGCCACTCCAAGTTGGGAACAGTGCGTTTTAACAGGAAATCCTGAGGTGGTTGCTTTGGAGAGGCTCTTTGACTCTGCTCACACCTGAAGCACATGGTTTACCTGACTTCTGGGGCTAACAGTATAATTAAGCCTCCTTGTCTCTCTCTGCTTATCTCACAACACTGGAATGTGGTTTGTTTTGACAGGAGAGAACCTCCCACATCAGTGTTGACATGATTTCCTTGTGAAAGTCATCTGTCACTCACATGAGTTTCTAGAAAAGACCGTCTTGAGAAGTTAAGTAAGAATCTATCTCTTCTGCTCCCTCTAGAAAAGGTTCAGAAAAGGTGCAAAATAAATTTCCTCTTTGGGTCTACTAGACCTTTGGCAGGTCTGTCTGTTCTGTGATTGTTAACACTATACAGCAGAACTTTTGACATGTTTCCCTCTTGGCTCTAGATTGTTTAGATTGAAACCCTTTTTCTATCTTTCTAAGGTTGGTTTCAGTCCCAGGATTTGCTATCCTGAGTTATAATAGACAATGGAAATAGACCCAATAGGATACATTTTTATTCTGTGAATGGACCCACATTCATCAAAAGGGCAACTATTAAAGGAAGGTACAAGATTAAGCTTATTTTTCTTCATTCTGGGAAAAGAGACATTAAATGTAAGATTATATTCACTTTTCAGAAGATAGTTTCAATCTCAGTCAGTACCTAAATTCATACTGAAAAAGGCTACTTCTGATTCCTGAAACAACTATAGGCATATATTACCTCAAGCATTTGTAAAGGGCATTTGGGAGTTCTTTTTATACCTCATAGTCAGTAGACCATTGTATGTCTCCTTAACCCAAACTTTATGTAGGAAATTTAAGCTGAAAAGATAATTTTAAAAGCTATTCTAAAATTAAGCTTGAATGAGCTTCCCCCCAAATTCAGAATTTAATAATCACAGTATTTTAATAGATCAAAAAGGTCTCTCTAGCATAAAGGGGGGAGGGGAAACCATATTTTTCTAACATTGGGTATATTAAAATCCTGAGTTCAGTGGTCAGAACTCTCCTTTTCCTCCTTCTGTTCCTGGGACAGTCATCATCTTTCTCGTCTATCCCTGCTCTCTTCTGCCTCTTATTTATACCATGGTGTTCTCTCCAGTGAAGAAAAGAGCGAGGGGACAGGGAGCAGACATGAAATAGACAGCAGTATCTCCAGTTTGGGGAGCTGATAGATTCAAGATTAATTTATTAAGTGAACAGTCATTGAATACTAACTATGTACTGACACTAGTATATAGAAACCTTTACAGTGTTCTGAAATAATCTGAATCTAAGACTGAAACTAAAAGAGTGAGATTGCATAGGCATTAATGAGAAAGCCTGTTCTGGGATTTTGAACTGTGGTCCTCTGAGTAGAGTGGAGTGTGTATTTGATGGGAAGGATATTAGAAAGACCTGGTTTCACAGCAGTTTACATAGAAATGTTTTCTTAGGGAAATGGGAGTTCAGTTTTAAATTAGCAACACATTGTGGCTAGTCACAAAGCTAATGCACTCCACCTGTGTTAAAAGTTCAGGGATGCCATAAAGGTCAGTCTACATCTAGATGGAGTGTTGGGTACAATTATGGGTGCCGTATTTTAAGATCAATTAATAAATTAATCAACTAATAATTGATTGTGTCCACAGGCAGGTGACCAGGGTTGTGAAGGGTCTGACTGTTTAGGGAACAAGATAATAGCTTTTGTAAAGAACAGAAGGTATTGTGGGAAGCAGGAAGCAGGTGCAGACAAGGAGGGAATGATGGGATAGCTGCCTCCAAATTTCTGTTGAGCTGTAAAATGGAAGGGGAATTAGACTTCTTTGTGACTTTAAAGAGCAAAATATGAACAAAGAGGAACTTAACAGATGACAGATGATGCTTCAATATAAAAAATTTCTAGCAAATGTTCTGAAGAGGAATGGACTCATAGTAAAATTTCCTATTGGTGCAAATGTCTGAGGTTTAAAATAACTGCCTCCCTCAGGCGCTATGAAAAAGACTCTGACATTGGATGTGGTCTAGACGACCACTGGGATCCCTTCTAGATGTAGGTTTAATCTCAGTAAGGTTCTCTAAGTCAGTTGTCTTTTCTTTCAGGTATGGTTTTTCATGCTCTGTGAAATACAGTGGAGGCCCTTTGAGGTCTTCGGCAAGGGATTCCAAGGCATATTCTGCTGCCCTCCGTGTACTAAAGTATTCGAGATTCCTCATAGAACAACCAAGTGGGTTAGGGAATCGTCAAGGTGAATGAAGGTCATCCCGGCACCTTCTTTACTTATTGAAGCCTAGAATCCTGTCAAGATCTCAGCCTCATCTGTTGGTGTCACATGTGTTTGTGAGATCTTATTTTTCCCCTCTTGGTTAATTCTCAATGCCTTCATGCTTTTTTTTCTTTCTTTTTTTTTTTAAATAGAGATGAGAGTTATGTTGCTTGAGATGGTCTCAAAGTTCTGACTTCCAGCAGTCCTCCTACCTTAGCCACTCAAAATGCTGGGATTACAGGCATGAACCACCATGCCAGCTGGGATTCTTCTTTTTCTTAAACCCAAGAATTGAGAAAATCCCACTTAAGTTATCTACATTTAGCAAGCAAATTATTAACTTTTTTGTTGTTGTTGCAGTTTTGGCCAGGTCTGGGCTTGAACCCGCAATTCCTGGTATATGGGGCCAGTGCCACAGGCGCCACCCCAAATTATTAACTTTTTAAAAATCTACCTTGAGGCTCAGTGCCTACCACATACACCAGATCTGACAGGTTCAAATCCAGCCTGGGCCTGCCAAACAACAATGACAACTACAACCAAAAAGTAGCCAGGCATTGTGGCAGGTGCCTGTAGTCCCAACTACTTGGGAGGCTGAGGCAAGAGAATCGCTTAAGCCGAGGAGTTTGAGGTTGCTAGGAGCCGTGATGCTATGGGACTCTTCCAGGAGCAACATAGTGAGATTCTTTTTTTTTTTTTTTTTTTAAGAGTTTCAATTTATAACCCTTAGTAGAGTGCCTTGGCATTACACAGCTCACAGCAACCTCCAGCTCCTGGGCTTAGGCGATTCTCTTGCCTCAGCCTCCCGAGTAGCTGGGACTACAGACAGGCACCTGCCACAACATGCAGCTATTCATAGTGAGATTCTGTCTCAAAAAAAAAAAAAACTACTACCTTGATTCCTTCAAATTTGTTTTCCCTCTACTGCTGTTAGGAAACTGACAATAGACAGCACTTACAGGTTTGGGGTTTTGAGACACACTGTATTATGGTCCATTGTTTCACTTCTGAGAAACACAGTGGACGGTGCCCTTTCCGATTCACTTGGGCAGGTTTCAACTTGCTCAGCTTACAGCTGTCGCTGGGAGAACGGCATTTGTTTCTGTCCACACAGATTTTACGTTTCTTGATATTTGCATATCTAAAAACTTTCCTAATGACCCACGTACTATGTATTTTTAGACCTACTGTTTTACTAGGTATAATAACATATGTAGAAATAACCTGCATAGAGCCCGCAGATGGGCAAATAACCTTTTTGACATGCTGATCTCTGTTTGCCACCCTGGACCTGGGTTTCTACTTTATAAAATTGTTTTCATGGTCACAAATAATTCTTGTCTGTTATGAATAATATGAAAATATAAAAGTGAATTCATTTTACCAATAAGTAGCACATAGTTCTACTATTAGAACATAAATTATATATCACATGATGTCAAGAGCTGTACTTTCTTTTGAGTCTGAGACTGGCTTTTCCAGTAAAAGGATAAAAACTTTATAGTAATAGGATAAGAAATGTACCACCATGCTATTTCAAACAAGAAAACACAAGGCACTTTGTAGGGGGACCATTAAACCCCTTTTGCCTGTTTTTGTAGATACAGTACAATCATTCCTTATCAAAAGTTCACAATTCATATTAACTATTTGGACAGTTTTGTTCTTTTTTTTTCTATTTAGTTTTCTTGCTCTTTCATACATCATTGGCAGGGCTCATAACCCTTGAGAACATTTTGTTTTTTTAATTTAAAATATTTCTTATTTGAAACAAGACTAATTTCTAATCAAATCCAGCAGTTTGGAGAAGGAATTTATTTCCCTAGAATCTCATGTTTCTAAGAAATATGATCCATAGAGGAGGCAAGGAGTGTCTTACTCTTTGAGGTCCAGGGTGGCAGACAGCTTTGTACCCAACACAAAGCTTAGAATATAATAGGGTTCGGCCACCTTAAGTCCTTGCCGATAGGGCAAACATATATTTAAGAAATAAAGGAAAATTACTTGGGTGTTCAATAAAGGTTTGCTAAAAGAATATTGACCCTGAGACTCTAAGACAACCCTTACCTCTCATCAAATACTCATATCAAAGCAAGCAAACATGTTTTTATTTCCTAGAGGACTTAAATAATTTTGCTTTCCTCATATTCCTGCCTCCAGAATCAACTAATAATATTGTCAGCACTCCAGACACTTAAGTGTGCTGCTGAATTTAAGACACAGTGTCCTTGATTCCTATTGAAAAACATTTCTCTGCCCAAAGGCACAGCAGCATAGATGCTGTCCATAGTCAAGATTGTTGGTTTTGTTCCTAGAAGTCGGACGGGTCCATGAGCCCCCAACTTTGCCTATCTGAATCGTCAGCAGGAGTAAAAAACATCTGATAAAAAGCATAGCTGGTCTTGGGGTGCTAGGTCTTTGTTTTTCCCACTGTTAACCACTGACCAGTGTTAGCTATGTGCTTATTTTCTCACCATAGTAAGATAGAGGTCTGAAATAAGGCAGAAACTGGTGAGATGAAATCATGATTTCAGAGTGATTTAGAGTTCCTAAGTTGAGTGCTAGGAAAGCAGAGAATTAACTGAATTTTTCTGAAAAGCTCTGGGAATATTAAATTGGTATTATAGGAAGCACTACCATTAGCCTACTTTTAGAAGTTCCCCCTCTTGGGTAGGGTAACATTCACTCTTCTAAGAATGATTGTCAGGTTAATTCCAGCATATGTAGGTAGAGTTTGGGTCATGTTAAGGATGCAATTTAATAAGAATTTCAAACAAAATTAAGAAAATTTAAGTCCACAAAAAGTATCATGTGGGTAATGAATGATCTCTAACACTTCACTACCATGTCCATCCAAATCATGACAACTCTTCACATAAACTTAGAGCACTCTCACCAAGTTTCTAAAGATCTTTTCTAAACATTACCAATGTCAAAGTGCCAGTTCTCTACAAATCATTTCTTTCTTCTTTTTTTTTTTTTGAGACAGAACCTTAGTAGAGTGCTTGATGTCACAGCTCACAGCAACCTCAAATTCTTGGGCTTAAGCGATTTTCTTGCCTCAGCCTCCCAAGTAGCTGGGCCTACTACAGCCACCCACTACAATGCCCCGCTATTTTTTAGAGACAAGGTCTCACTCTGGTTCAGGTGGTCTTAAACTCATGAGCTCAGGCAATCCACCTTCCTTGGCCTCCCAGAGTGCTACAGATTATAGGCATGAACTACCACACCTGGCCTCAAATCACCATTTCTTAATTACAGTTCTTTTAAATGAGACCAGCATTTCATTAGATATCATGACTGACGGATGTATATTTAAGGAATTAAAAGTGAAGGAATGTAATGTAACCATAAATGTAAACAAATGTATACATTAGTAACATTTTACCATGTATCGACTAAAATAAGAATGGAATTTTTACATTTCTTTTAGTGTGCCTTAGCAAATCTGCTGGAGAAAGAAAGCCCTTGGTTTTGAGAATCAAGTTGCAGTTCCAAGCCTGTAAAGGCAGAAGCTATCCATAGTAATATGTTTGGTAGCACCTGGAGAGAAGCAAATAATAATTGAGTGTAACAAAAAATTATAGAAGAGCAGTTTTTAAAAGCTAGAATTTCAATATGAAAAGATGTAGAGAGATAAAAAATACAGCCTTGGGCTTCAAGCCTCAGAATACTTAAACTAGAGGTGGTGTCTTAAGGTAGGAAGCTCTAGGAAAAAGAAAAGATTGTACAGCCGGGGTATACAATAGAAAATCGGTCGACTGAAGCACTGATCGAGAGAACTCCAGTCCAGGTGCTGCCTTAGTGGCCAGCTTCCTAAAGGACACCACGGGGTTTATAAAGTCGCTGATAGGCCTGCCATATGGATTTATTAGGGGAACATTGGACTTTCTGTGCATCTTTAAGGGACAGAGTCCTGGAGACAATCGCTATGTTAAGTGACCTGCTATTTTCCCAATTGGGCTTTAATTGCTTCAGATAAAAAGTGAGGGAGTTGGACTAATTGTTCCCTCAGGTCCTTTCCAGCTCCAGTTTTCTGAGTTATTTTACAAAATATCTTCTGGTGCCACTTTCTGTGATACTTCATATATTCAATATTACTCTTCATATATTCTTAAGAACCAAGAAATTCAAATTTTGAGGATTGGGGAAATCGGCTGGTCCATCTTTTCCCTTTTTGTTGTCTCTACTTTTTAACCACCTTCCCAGACACAGAAGCACAGAAAACTCTACAATCCTATATTTTGCAGTTGCCTTCAAAACAGAGATTAAGGAGGAGGATCTAAGAGGGTGGTTAAGGTCAGCTGGAAGACTACTCTGGAAGCTCCACAGGCATCACCCCACAAAACAGTGGTGTGAGTGCAGAGAGGCATAGATCAGCCTCTAAAACGGATGTTAGAGTTTGAAGCAGAAGTAGGTCTAACCCTCCAAGGTACAAAAATGTTAGGATGTGGGATGTCCGGATGGTCACCAATTTATAGATCTCTACTTTTATGCAAGTATGAGACTGCGGAAAATGAAGGAGAAAACGCTCTATAAACATCCTGGGACTCCTATAAGTTTGGCAAAAGCAGATATGAGAGAAAGCACCATCCTCCTCCATTTGCCATCCTCACTGTCTCTTAGTAACACCAAAATGTGGTTTAAAAATGAAACCATGTACAAGCTATTACACAAAAATAGCATCTCTCTGGTGGTGTGTTGAGGTGTGATTTTAGTCTCTTTCTGGTTGTACTTAGCTGTGTTTGGTCGATTCCAACTAGACAGAGGAAGGAATTCCAGCACCCCCTTCCTGTGCTTTGCTGGGTTTCTGCCTCAGATCAAACCCTCAAGTCTGATGTGCACACTGTCTAGCCACACCGTGACAGAAGCTGTAAGCACTGTCACTCGCCTCCCATGTGCTTTAGGATGAACAACCCCACTAGTGTCCTGTGGGAGTGGTTCTGAGAAAGCAGATACGTGGTCAGATCCCAGCAGAAGTATGGGGATGAGGGGAGGATATGAACTCCTCTGACCTTAAGCCAGCATTCATTTAACCTTTGTGCCCACTTGCCAATAGAACCTGGAGAAACTATCATATTCAAGAGATTCATTGGAATCAGTGTTTTAGTCAGGTGGTGACAGAGGAGCACCCCTCCTCACCCTCCACTGCTGTCACATCCATGGTGAGTTTTAGTGTCAGGATGGATGAACCCAAGATCCAGTAACTAATTCAGCTAATCCAAGGCTTGCATTTTCCTTCATTCATCATCCATCTTTATTCAATGTAACTCCTTGCACTATTGTGATTAATTTTGTGTAAAACCAGTTTACTTTTTTTAAAATAATATGTGCCTATGTAATAAGTCTACACACTGGCTATCTCTGTAGAGGTGAGGTTTTGTTTTTAGTAGTTCCAAGTGTAAGATGTAATGCCTTTTGGGGAGCTATGAAAATGAACTGTTAATAAAAAAAGTTTGAACAGAGTGTCACTATGCAAGATTTATGAGATCAGGTATAATGAGGAATAAGGTTTAGTATTGAGGCCCATCACCCAGTTTATGTGGTTGGTGATCATAAGCTCACAAGTTAACAAATGACCTGCTTAATTACCCTAATTGAGTTTATCATGTAAATAATTTAGTCAATTCAAGGTATGTTTATCACATTCCTACTTAGTGCCCAGTTCTGTGAGAGAACAAAATGATACAATCATTAAGGTTTTCTTGGGTGCATACACATAATCAATGAGAAGCATAAAAGCAGTGTCAGTGCTCAACGGTGTTTAATTGATGTATCTGAATTACAAACATCAATATAAAATCAGAATGGGCTAGACTACTGGGGAAGTTTTCACAGGAAAGATGGGTTTCAGGTGAAGCCTGGAGGTGGGGGTGAAATTAGCTCAGTGACAAGAGGAAGAGAATTTAGGGTTGGGGCAGGAGATCAGCTTGGCCAGGGTGAAGGATTCATGTACATGAAGGGAACAAAACGATGGTTAGGCCAAGCTGTGGTAGAGCTTGCATCTGGCCCAGGCTGGGACTTAGTGTAGTAAATGCAATAAAGCCATTTTGGAATCTTGCCAATTTAGCATTCTAGAAAGACTAGTCTGCCAACAATATGCTGGGTATTTTTGGACGATGGGAAAGATTAAAGGTAAGGAAAATAAAGGGGTTTTGGACTAAACAAGGCAAAAAAACCAGACAGCTTTGTGTTTTGTTTAATTCAGATCCACCAAGGACACTTCATTGCAAAACACAGGCTTCTACAGGGAAGACCAATGCAATGGTCCCTGTGGTCAGGAGGTCTGTGTCCTGAGCAGAAAATAGAATTTTATAGCCTAATCCATATGAATTCATGTAATTGCTCTTAGGTCCACGAATGGATTAATAGTTAAATGACAGCATAAAATGCTTCAGATGGGGATTCTTGACAATACTGTACTCCTTCCCACTATTCTTCCATCCCTACCAGCCCAGAGTCTCTTTGAACAAGTTCTGAGACCTGTTTGTCTAGGTTCCACATTGTCACAAGGTATTAGCCTTCTAGGGACTTCTTTTCCTTTAATGTCCCAATAAAATATTCAAGTTGAAAGCGACACTAAGAAAGGGGCTTCAAGGGGGATGGTAGGAAAACCTGGCCTGCTAAACCAGGAAGTCTGGAGGGCCCATAAGAATGTGGGTATGGAGTAACCTAGGTAACCAATGACCAATAGAAAAGGGCAGTACTGCCTGGAGGTGCAGAGAGGCCAATGTAAAACTTGCAACCAATTTCAAATAGTGTTTAATACACCTACAGGCCTCTGTCTCTCACCTTTTCTCCTAAAGGAGGGGGACTCACCGCCATCTCTCTTTGGAAGCGTTCTAAACTTTCTCTTTGGGTGGCGCCTGTGGCTCAAAGGAATAGTGCTGGCCCCCTATGCCAGAGGTGGTGGGTTCCCAGCCCCTGGCAAAAAACTGCAAAAAAATAAATAAACTTTCTTTTGTTCTTCCTAAATAAAATCCATGGGGCTCAGCACCCGTAGTTCAGCGGTTAGGGCACCAGCCACAAAACATGGAGGCTGGTGGGTTCCAGCCCAGCCCAGGCCTGCTAAAAACAATGACAACTACAACCAAAAAATAGCGGGCCGTAGTGACGGGCGCCACTACGTCCCAACTACTTGGGAGGCTGAGGCAATAGAAACGCTTAAGCCCAAGAGTTGGAGGTTGTTGTGAGCTGTGATACCACCCCACTCCACCCAGGGCGACATAGTGAGACTCCTGTCTCAAAAAAAAATTAGAAAAAAAATTTAATAAATCCCTGGAGACTCTATAACTTGTGTAGGTTACTTTTACTTTCTGTCCACACTGCCAGTTTTTATTTTCAGTTTCCACTCACTTTTGCTTTTAGATACTGCCATGCCTCAGTTGAACTTTCTAACTTAGTCCAGTAATCAAACCAGATCAACTGGGTTCAGGGAGCCAGGATCCCCGACCCCCAACACAAGTAACTGAAGCATAGGAGACTGATTTTCGGGATTTGGGTAGAAGGTGAAGATGAAAGTTTAAATGTCTTCAGTGTCATTTGTACATTCTTATTCCAAGCTGCTCTCATCTCCTTGGTCACCTCATTCCTCCCTGGTGGGGTAGCTTTCTAATTCCCAAAACATAATATTAGCTAAAGTTTATGTAACGCTTATACTCTGATGCGACCCACTGGTTCTAAATATTATAGGTGTTATTTATTGGAGGTAGCTCCCTCTCCATTTTACAAGCAATTCAAGGCTAGCAGATAGAACAATGTTTGCCCAGGGTTAGCAATCAATGGTGAGTATCTATGCACAAAGACGGGAAAGAATGAGGTCAGTACAGAGCTGCATGCCCCAAGTCCCAGCTACCCAGAGGTTGAGGCAAGAGAATTGCTTAAGCACTGGAGTTTTGAGACCAGCGTACGTGACATAGTAACACCCTATCTCAAAAAAAAAAAAAAAAAAGGTAGACGGAGACATTCTGACATTCCTGCTTCTAAAGTTTATTGACCATACCCCACAGAGAAAAATCCCTTCTTATTGGTTTTTTTTTTTTAATTTTTAAAAATGTAATGCAATTCAAATCAGCATGTCTGGTTTGTTTCAGCTCCTTCACTGCCAAACCAGAGGGCAGAGATTGCTTCGGTTTCTCGGCCTTCTGTTTGTCTGCCGTGACCAAGGTATAAAGGTATCTGCTGCAACGACCTTTAAATTCTACATTATCCATATTTCTCCTGACTGTGGCATATTTGGCATCCTTTTGCCTCACTGTCCTTGCTGACCAGAAAGTCCTTGATTTCTTCAGTTTTCCAAGGCAGGGTGACGAGGTGTGCAAGCGGAGGGCGTGGATGCCCATTGCAAGCAGGGAGAAGGGAGATGGAAGGAAGGGAGAAAACCCCTTTTTAAACTAATCTTTCTCCTTCAGCCCCAGCCCGAGTAAATGGGCTAATTCCTCAAGTTCCCAAACCATTTCTCTGACTGCCTGAGGAAAATGGAAAGCTCTTCCTAAAATCTCATCTTTAGTGGAGATTAAATTCTAAAGTCAACACTCTTGAAAGGCCTATAAATTGCCCATACAATAGGCTAAGGGATAAGGCTTCTTTAATGAAAGTTACTCTATGATCCGGAGTTTTTCAGTTTCTTCCTTGAGAATACTGACAAAGTCCTCACCAACCGAGATCCTAGCCACCCAAAGGATATGTTCCAGTTCATGGTTAGTGTGGGGAAGTTATTAAAATGAGTCAAACAAATATTCCAACTTTTACCAACATGAATCAGCTGTTTCAGACTTGACAGCATCCTTTATCTGCTTTGCACATCCAAAAGCAGAATAGCAGACCAAATAACTTGAATGGAATGGAAGCCGTGGGTCTCCATTATACTCCATTTTTATTATGCAAAGTAATTTTAGCTCCATTCCATCTCATCCTGTCATGGACCCACTTTCCAAAAAGAACTAATAGCAACTCACAGTTATTTTTTATTATTATTATTATTATTATTTTTATTGAGACGGAGCCTCAAGCTATCCCCCTGGGTAGAGGGCTGTGACATCACAGCTCACAGCAACTTCCAACTCCTGGGCTCAAGCGAGTCTCCTGCCTCAGCCTCCCAAGTAGCTGGGACCACAGGCGCCCACCACAATGCCTGGGTATTTTTTGGTTGCAGCCATCGTTGTTTGGCGGGCCTAGGTGTATGTGACTGGCGCCTTAGCCGCTTGAGCCATAGGCGCCAAGCCCAGTTATTTTTTTAAAGATCTCAAAAATTACCTGTAAAATTTCTGGAAGGTGTTATGGTCAGAATATCTGTACTTCCCCCTTCACACTCGCTACACTGCAGGTCAGCAGAAATGAACAGCACAAAATCTATTATCCACCTAAGGAGAGCAAACCCAGTGGGTCACCACCACGTTCTCTCCCCTCTCTTATCTCTTCTGAACTAACCAGGCATAAAGTCCTGAGGGAGGCCCAGGGTGTCCAATGCTTTGGCTTCTCTTGGCCATGTTGGAGGAAGAGTTGTCTTGGGCCATGCATTAAATATACAAACACTAAAAAAAACAGATTAGTTAAAAAAAAAAATTCCATGCATTATTTTCATGGTATTGTCTACCACAGATAAGAGAAAAAGTCCACATATCCATATGTGGCCTGCAGGCTGCCAGTTGGACACCCCTGGTGGTGGCAGTGGTAGAGAAAGGGACATACTTAGAGACCTGAAACAGTCCCCAATATTTCTGCCCAAGTTGACCTCTTTCCAAATTCTCATTGCAGATCTCATCTGCCTTTGACACTTGTGTGCCTTTTCTGCTTTATACTTATGAGGATTGGTCTCCTCCTTAAAAAAGCAGTAGTTTGATTAGGAAAATTAGCTTTCTCAGTGCAAGAAATCCCCTAAATAATATGAATTGGCAAATGCAAATCAATGTGCAATTGAAAATTTCACTCTGTTCTAATGAAGCTAAGGGAACGTAATCCCTGAAGTCAATTCCCCACTCACATCTCTGAGCCTCTGCGGTCTGGGGGGGTCTTCTCCCTGCTATTGCTTTTCTTTCTCTCTCTTTGCAATTCCGAGATTATTGCTGGCAAGAATCCTGCAAGCATGTCCTGTTCTTCCTGATGCACCAGGAGGTGCAAAACGTGCCCCCTTCTACTCAGGGAATGCGCTTTGATAAGGAGAAATAGGAAAAGCCCCAAAATGCTTTTTAATCCTCTCAGACACCGAGTGCAAAAACTTCTGACACCAACTCTAGAAATAGAAAAATCCAAGAACCAGTGTTTTTCCTCTTCTCTTTTCTCACACAGTCACTCAACACTTCTGACACCAAACGTGTGGGAGTTCTTCCCCATAAATCAAGCAGTTCTGCAGAGGATTCTGTAGCAGATTCTCTAGCTGACACCACCTTTAATTCCAGTCAGTTCTGGCACATCTACCTGGAGATGGCATCAGGTCTCCTAGGTTGAGGGCTCAGTCCCCAAACTGCTACCCCCTCAGATGCCAGAGATTGTTGTGGCCTGTGCTTCTGACTGGCTGGCTATAAATAGGACTTGCCAATACGCCCTCCTTGGGTTTGGTTAATTTGCTAGAGCAGCCCACAAAACTCAGTGTTTTCCCATTTTTTTTATAAAGACTGTTATAAAGAATAGAGATGGAAGAGATGCGTGGAGTGAGCTCATATGATGGAGATGGGGGCTTCCATGTGTTCTCCAAGTGTTTACTCTCCAGAAGCGCTCTGATCCCAGTCCCTGTTAGGTTTTTATGGGAGCTTCATTATGCAGGAATGATAGCTTAAATCATTGGCCTTTGGTGATGAACTTAACCTTCAGCCCCTGCACCCTCTCCCTGAGGTTGAGAGTTTAGGGCTGAATGTCCCACTGGAATCCTGCCTTGATCTTTCCAGACAGCAGCTGCCATCCTGCAGCTACCAAGGGGATCCCAACCTCAGTCACATCATTAGTATACAAATGACACTCTTGGCTCAGGGCCCGTACGTAGTTCAGTGGTTAGGGTGCCGGCCAAATACACCGGGGCTGACCAGTTCGACCCCGACCTGGGCCTCGTAAACAACGATAAGAGCAACAAAAATAGCCCGGTGCCTGTAGTCCCAGCTACTTGGGAGGCTGAGGCAAGAAAATTGCTTAAGCCCAAGAGTTTGAGGTTGCTGTGAGCTGTGATGCCATGGTATTATACTGAGGGTGACAAAGAGAGACTGTCTCAAAAAAACCAAAGAAGATCATGTACAATGCAAGGTATATATGAGTTCTAAATAAATGGTGCTGAAATTAGAAATTTAGGGAAAAAATCAAATGACTTATTATGAGGGGAAAGATTTAGAGTAGGGGTCTGTTTTCAGCAAGTGTTTGAAGGAAAAGGTACCATCTGAAAAGGCAAAGCAGGGCAGAATGAAGAGAGCAAGGACATCCCAAGTAGGGAGAATGCCATGTCAGTGAAAGAGGCGGAATTAAGAGCAAATGGTGGATTTAGAGTCTGTCTTAGAAGACTAGTAGAAATAATAAAAAATGGGTAACTATGGCAGACTGCTTTCTTCTAAAATAAAACAAACAGCCATATTTTCATTCCCATGTACTTCTCAGAACCTTCAAGCCTTCATCAAATGGTGAAGTCTCTTTCCCACCTCTTGAATATGGGTGGGCTTGCTCCAGTCAATAGAGTATAGTGAAAGTGACGTTGTGTGACTTCCTAGGTGAGGTCATGAAAGGATATAGTTTCTGGCTGGGTGTAATGTCTCATGCCTGTAATCCTAGCACTCTGGGAGGCTGAGGCAAATGAATTGCTTGAGTTCACAGGTTGGAGACCAGCCTGAGCCAGAGAGAGTCCTTGTCTCTAAAAGTAGCCAGGTGTTATGGGGGAAGCCTGTAGTCCCAGCTACTCAGGAGGTTAAGGCAAGAGAATCGCTTGAGCGCAAGAGTTGGAGGTTGCTGTGAGCTATGATGCCACAGCACTCTACTGAGGGTGACAAAGTGAGACTCTGTTTCAAAAAAAAAAAAAAGGATATGGTTTCTGCCTGGTTCTCTGTTAGAACATTCGCCTTTGGATTTCAGCCAGCATGTTTGGAGAGCTTAAGCCACACAGAGAGGTCACATGTTGGTGTTTCAGTCAACAGTCCCTGCTATGGTCTCAAATGACAGCCAGTTAGCCAAAACATATAAGTACATAAACCTTCAGCTAATTCCAGCTCTCAGATTTTGAGTCTTTCAGCTGGGTCACCAGGTGTCACAAAACAGAGATAAGTCATGCTCACTATGCCTGTACAACTCGCCAGTCCACAGCATCTGTGAGCATAATAATCAGTTGTTTCAGGCTAATAATTTCGGGGTGTCATTTGTTACATAGCCATAGTAACTGGAATATTAACATTAATTAATTACCATATGTCATGTACTATATTTGAGGCCTAATATTTTATAACAGATATTTCTGTATAATAAGCCACCCCAAATCTCAGGAACTTAAAAAAGTGTTATTTTGTCTGGGCACCTACAGCTCAAGTGGCTAGGGCACCAGCCACATACACCAGAGCTGGTGGGTTCGAATACAGCCCGGGCCTACCAGACAACAATAACTACAACCAAAAAATAGTCCAGTGTTGTGGCGGGTACCTGTAGTCCCAGCTACTTGGGAGGCTGAGGCAAGAGAATCTCTAAACCGAAGAGTTAGAGGTTGCTGTGAGCTGTGATGCCACAGCACTCTACCCAAGGCAACAGCTTGAGACTCTGTCTCAAAAAAAAAAAAAAGAAAGAAATGGCACACCATCTCTTCTGCCATATTCTATTGGTCAACTCAAGTCACATGGCCAGACCCAGACTAAAGGAAAACATACTTCACCCATTTAGTGTACTACAACATCAAGGCGATGAGTATGCACCAGAGGGGGAGGAGGAAAAGAACTGGAGACATTAGTTCGAAGTATCACTTATTTAATCTTCTTGATAATTATGAAGTAAACATTATCACCATTTCATTCATTTTATTGATAAAAAAACTCAGGTTCAGAGTCTTTAAATAATATAAATGTACAGCATTCTTGGAGTTTCTGGTGGAACTATTCCTGGAGCTTCTATGGCTGTCTTATCCCTGCAGGCTGCTGAGAGACCCACCTCTTAGAAGATGTCTTTGCTCATGGTTTCATCTGACAGACATCGATCAACTACAAGAATGCTGGGACAGGCTGGGCCCAGTGGCTCATGCCTATAATCCCAGCACTTTGGGAGGCTGAAATAGTAAGATCACTTGCAGCCAGGAACTGGAGACCAGTCTGGGCAACACAGTCCCGATCTCTAAAAAAACACTTTTAAAAATTAGCCGGGCATGATGATGTACACCTATAATCCCAGCTACTTTGGAGGTTGAGGTGGGAGGATCAGTTGAGCCCAGGAGTTCAAGGTTATAGTATGCTCTGATCAGATGACTGTACTCCAGACTGGGAAATAGCATGAGAGCCTGTCTTTATTTATTTATTTAATTTATTTTTTTTGAGACAGAGTCTCAAGCTACTGCCCTGGGTAGAGTGCTGTGGCATCATAGCTCACAGCAACCTCCAACGCTTAGAATCAAGCTGTCCTCTTGCTTCAGTTTTTTTATTTTTCAGTAGAGACGGGGTCTCACTTTTGCTCAGGCTTGTCTCAAACCCATGAGCTCAAGCTATCCACCTGCCTTGGCCTCCCAGAGTGCTAGGATTACAGGTGTGAGCCACAGAGGCCAGCTTGAGATCTTGTCTTTAAAAAAAACTATTGTCACCAGGTGTGGTGTCTCATGCCTGTAATCCTAGCACTCTGGGAAACTAAGGCAGGTGGACTACCTGAGCTCACAGGTTCAAGACCAGCCTGAGCCAGAACAAGACCTATGTCTCTAAAAGAAAAAAAAAAAACAAACTAGTGTTGTAGCAGTCGCCTGTAGTCCCAGCTACTTGGAAGGCTGAAGGAAGAGAATTGCTTGAGCCCAGGAATCTGAGGTAGCTGTGAGCTATGACACCACAGCATTCTAAGGGCTGCTTCAAAACTCTACCATGTTTTTGAAACACAGTCTCAACAAAGTGAGATTGTTTTAAAAAAAGCAAACATAAAGAACAAGAACCTTTTTTTTCTGAGGGAGAGTCTCACTCTGTCACCCTGGGTAGAGTGCCATGGCTTCATCATAACTCACAGCAGCCTCAAACTCTTTGGGCTTGAATAATCCTCTTTCCTCAGTCTCCTGATTAGCTAGGACTACAGGAGCCTACCACACTAGCCAGCTGTTTTTTCTATTTTTGGTAGACAGAGGATCTTACTTCTGTTCAGGCTGGTCTGGAATTCCTGAGCTCAAGCAGTCCACTCGCCTTGGCCTCCCAGAGTGCTAGGATTATGGGGATGACACCATATCTGGCTTCAAAAACAAGAACAACACAAGAATGCTGGGAATGTCTGGACTTTTCATCTTAAACCAATTTCTGACCTTCTTCCAATTGGCCTTCAGGATCACTATGACAACATGCCTCACATCTTGTGCCTTATGCACAAGTAGAAGTCCAAACACTTCTCACTATCCCAATTCATTCATGAATATGGCCCACTCTCCTACTCCCCTTAATTGCCTGAACACTTCCTATGACCTCTAAGACCCACGATGTTTATCAACACTCTATGTATGATATTTTCTCTAAACATTCCCTCCACTTCATGCCTTTACTGAAACCCGGTTGTCTCCTACAGAGCAAGGGCACTGCTTGCTCTATAGTTCTCTCAAAGGGATATGGTTTTGTTCTCTGAACATGAGAGAGAAGATAAGTATTCTTGTTTCCTGTTGCAGCTTCAGAAATTTTTCTCTTTCCTCTTCAGAAACTTAGATTCTTCAAAGTTCTATCTGATGCTTATAACCCCAAATCTGGCTATCCCATTGACCTCCAAGTCTATCTTTAGTCATGTAAGATTTTAGCACCTGGCTCTCTATCTTTCTATTTATCCCTATACCCACTGCCATTCTTAATGTATGATGAAACCAATGATGAGACATCTTAGTTCTTTGACCTCCTCAACTCTGATGATTTTTTGCTTTATCTAGCTACCTAATTTTATGGTTATATATTTGCCTGGTGATTACAGCTCTTAATACAAGCACCCCATTCTCTGACCACCATCTCTCTCTTTCTTTCTTTCTTTTTTTTTTTTTGAGACAGCGCCTCAAGCTGTCCACCTGGGTAGAGTGCCATGGCATTACAGCTCACAGCAACCTCCAACTCCTGGGCTCAAGCGAGTCTCCTGCCTCAGCCTCCCAAGTAGCTGGGACCACAGGCGCCCGCCACAATGCCTGGCTATTTTTTTTTGGTTGCAGCCATTATTGTTGTTTGGCAGGTCCGGGCTGGATTCGAACCTGCCACCTTAGGTGTATGTGGCTGGTGCCTTTGCTGCTTGAGCCACAGGCGCCGAGCCCATCTCTCTCTTTCAAGTAATCTCTTTATCTCCTGTCTCGCTTCAAAAATTTCTTATACTTCATTACAACTTGCACTCCATCATTTCTACAAAGGCACACTTCCCATTTATCTCCCTAGATTCAACAGTCCATCATCATAGTCACACACTGTGATCAGGACAAGTGATTTCCTTTTTAAGAAGACCCAGGAGTTGCATACATCAGACATATCTCATATCCTATTGGATTAAACTTAATCACAGGGTGACACTTAGCTTCGAGGGAGACTTTTAGGTCATGAGGGCTCTGCCTTCATGAATGATGACATGCCTTATAAAGGGGCTTGACATAGGAAGTTCACCTTTTTTCACTTCTTCCATTTTTTCCACCATATAAGGACACAATGTTTCTCCAGATGATGTAGAACCAGACTTTATCTTGGAAGCTGCCATTAGGCTCTCACTAGACACTGAACCTGTCAGCTTCTTCTTCTTTTTTTTTTTTTTGAGACAGAGTCTTACAATGTTGCCCATGGTAGAGTGCCGTGGTGTCACAGCTCACAGCAACCTCAAAGTCTTGGGCTTAAATTCTCCTGCCTCAGCCTCCTAAGTAGCTGGGACTATAGGCACCCACCAAAACACCCAGCTATTTTTTGTTGCAGTTGTCATTGTTAGTTAGCTGGCCTGGCCCAAGTTCGAACCCACCAAGTTTAAACCCGGTGTATTTGGCCAGCACCATAGCCATTGTGCTACGGGTGCCAGGCCACCTGTCAGCTTCTTAATCTCAGGTTTCCAGCCTCTAAACTATGAGAAATAAATTTCTGTTCTTAATAAGCCACCCTGACTCAGTTACATGTATCTTGTAGCAGCACAAATAAATCAAGACAGAAAACCAAACTATAACTTAGAGCACTGTGTTATTAAAAAAAAGGGGGGGGAGAAGGAATGTGGACATTGGGGTCAGTTAATGATGTATGCCAGGGAATTCTGGGAAGATGGCTGACTGGTAGCAACCCTCAGCAGAGGCTCCTGAGCAGAGGAAGAAAAAATGGACAGAATTGGACTCTATGAAGCCAAAAGTGGGGAACTGAGCCAAGAAAGAAGTTTGACAAGCTGTAACTCTAAGGAAAAGCACTCAAGAAAACAAATTACAGGTACAAAGCCTGTCAACCAGAGGACAAGAGACCCCTCCCCCAAGTAGGAGGCTTCTGCAGGCTATCTACAAAGGAGCAGGGAACACAAGACCTCTCTTTCTACCTTGCTGGAGAGAGCTGCTAAATTCTAGGTCCCTTTCTCCAGGGAGGGCCTACTTAGAACCTAGAAAGTACCCCACCAGGCATAAAATTGAACAGATATTTTCCCCCACAAGTCCAAAGTCCCAGTCCACCCTTTCCCCCTCCCCCTTGCAGGGCAATCTGTAGTTCTGACCCCTACAGAGCAGAGTGTTTGGTCTTGTCCTGAGAGATCTGGGCATAGTGTGGACCATCAACCATCTGGATGGAATCTGTGACTAACGGGGAAGAAAGAGGATGTGGGAAGAAAGGGAGGAGGCGCAGTCCCTTGGTTATGAATATGCCCAGACAGTGGTGGTGTTGACCCTCAGTTCAGGCTATGTCTGGTGGGACAGGGTGCAGAACCCCAGGCTCTGACAGCACCCTCAGCGGAAGAGTGGTTGCCCCATGTGGACTGAGTTTGGCAGACAGGTCTGGTCCAAGACCAGGTGAGGACTGAGACCTATAGGTGGGGTGTGGTGCCCTGATTCAACAGAGCCAGTGAACACAGGCTTGCCAGGCAGTAGACTGAGACTGGCAAGTGGGGCATGGCCCCCTGACTCCCAACTGGTCTGGCAAGCAGAGGCTAACTGGGTGTGGACTGAGACTGGTACATGGGCGCATGGTCCCTGGCTCCAACAGGGCTTGTGAGCAGAGAAGCAGACAACAGTGTGAATTGAGTCTAGTGGGCAGGACTGTAGATCCCTGGCTCCAATTGTGCTGGTGGAGATGCTTGAATCCCTCTCTGTTGAGCAGAGTTTGCATTGCCTGAGACAATTTAAGTAGAACCTGTGTCTGAGGCTATCCACAAAGGGACATTCTTTGAAGTTCTGTAGCAGAAAAGAACTGAAGGGTGGGGGCTGGGCGTTACAGCTGTTTGTATCTCTTCACAGTCGAGATTTAAACCTAATACTGTGGTTTCTTAGGATAGGGTAGAGTTTGGCTGATATCAAAACAGAGCTAGCTTGCACTAAGTAGGTCATCAGCGTCTCCAGCCAAAACTCTGAAAGGGGCCTTTGTAAGGTTGTAGGAAATAAGCCACAATTACAAAACCTAGTACTTTGGTAAGGGGCTATCTCTACTACCTGGGAACCCCAATTCAATCTCACCCTACCAGTTTTAATAACCAAACAGTGGAAAATAAACATAGTGCAGACCCAATAGAAGAACTCTGGCAACATGAGCAATCAGAGTAGATCAACCCCCCACTCCCAAGAAATGACAAAGGAGATACAACTGAAGATGCCATGCATAGGAAAATGGCAGCAATGTTAGAAATTGAATTCAGAATATGGCTTGCAAATAGGATAAATAGAGTGAAAGAAAAGATAGAAATTGAGTTCCAAAGAGTAGTTCTAAAGTTGTCTCAAGAAATTAATGAATTCAAAGCCCAAGTCAGGTACAGATGCTCTACTCCTAGAGATTTTGGAGGAGAATTTCCCAAGCATTGCAAGAGATACATAACTTCAGATAGCAGCAGTTTCAGAACCCCAGCAAGACTCAATCCAAATAAAGCATCGCCTAGACACATTGTGAATAACTTTGCCAAAGTTAAGACAAAGGAGAAAATTCTGCAAGCAGCCAGACATAGGAAAAGCATTACCTACAAAGGGAGAATGACTGCAGATCTCTCAGCCAAAACATTTCAAGCCAGAAGAAGATGGTCATTGACCTTCAATCTCTTAAAACAAAACAACTTCCAGCCCAGGATCCTGTACCCAGCTAAACCAGGTTTCATCTGTGATGGAGAAATCAAATACTTTAATGGCATAGACATGTTGAAATAATTTGCCATAACTAAACCAGCTCTCCAGGATATTCTCAGACCCATCCTCCACAATGACCAACACAATGCTCTACCTCCAAAATATATGCACTTAGAAATTTTTGAACAAAACCCAACTTCCACAGTGATGAAAGGATTAAAAATGTCCACTGGACATCCAAAAATCATGACACCCTAAACACAACCAGGCTTACTAATTCTCTCAATTAATGTGAATGGTTTAAATTGTCCTCTAAAGAGGCACAGGCTGGCTGACTGGATACACAAACTCAGACCGACTATCTGTTATATACAAGAATCTCACCTTATAGGCGGTGCCTGTGGCTCAGTAAGTAGGGCACCAGCCCCATAAACTGAGGGTGGCAGGTTCAAACCTGGCCCCAGCCAAACTGCAACAACAACAAAAAAATAGCCAGGCACTGTGGTAGGCGCCTGTAGTCCCAGGTAATCGGGAGGCTGAGGCAAGAGAATCTCTTAAGCCCAAGAGCTGGGGGTTGCTGTGAGCTGTGATGCCACAGCATTCTACCAAGGGCAACAAAGTAAAGGGATGGACTTGTATATTACAGGCAAATGTAATGGAAACCAGAAAAAAGCAGGGGTTGCAATTTTAGTAGCAGATGCAATTGGCTTTAAACCAACAAAGATAAATAAAGATAAGGAAGGTCACTATGTATTTGTCAAGGGAAACACCCAACATGAAGAGATTTTGATAGTTAACATTTATGCACCCTACCAGAATGCCCAAGAATGCACCTTAATTCATAGAGCAGACCCTAATGGATATGAACAACTTGATATCTTCCTGCACTATAATTGTTGGAGATTTTAACTCCCCTTTGACTGTTTTGGATAGACCTTCCAAGAAGAAACTAAACAAAGAAATATTAGACTTAAACCTGACCATAGAACAAGTAGACTTTATAGACCTCTACCAAACATTTCACCCCAATAAAACTGAATTTACATTCTTCTCATCAGCCCACAGGTCATTCTCCAAAATAGATCATATCCTAGGACACAAGTCTAACCTCAGCAAATTTAAAAGTATAGAAATTATTCCTTGTATCTTCTACCACCATGGAATAAAAGTTAAACTCAATAGCAACAGGAATTTTCATACTCAAACAAAGTCATGGAAACTAAATAATCTTAGGCAAATGATAGTTGGCTCAAAGATGAGATTAAGAAGGAAATCACCAAATTTTTGGAACAAAATGATAATGAAGACACAAATTATCAAAACCTGTGGGATACTGCAAAGGCAGTCCTAAGAGGGAAATTTATAGCATTGGAAGCCTTCATCAAGAAAACAGAAAGAGAGGAAGCCAACAACATAATGGATCATCTCAAGCAACTGGAGAAGGAAGAACATTGCAACCCCAAACCCAGCAAAAGAAAAGAAATAACAACATTAGGGTGGAATTAAATGAAATTGAAAACAAAAGATCATTCAGAAAGTCAATGAAACGAAAAGTTGGTTTGTGAAAGGATTAACAAAATTGATAAACCTTTGGCTAACCTAACCAGAAATAGAAAAGTAAAATCTCTAATATCATCTATCATATATAACAAAGGAGAAATAACAACAGACACTTCAGAAATTCATAAAATCTTCAATGATTATGATAAAAATCTCTATTCCCAGAAACATGAAAACCTGAAAGAAATGGACCAAGACCTGGAAGCATGCCACCTCCTCAACTGAACCAGAAAGAATTAGAAATCTTGAATAGGGCTCGGTGCCTATAGCTCAACAGGCTAAGGCGCCAGCCACGTACACCTAAGGTGGCGGGTTCGAATCCCCAGCCTGGACCTGCCAAACAACAATGACAGCTGCAACCAAAAAATAGCCGGGTGTTGTGGTGGGCGCCTGTGGTCCCAGCTACTTGGGAGGCAGAGGCAGGAGACTCGCTTGAGCCCAGGAGTTGGAGGTTGCTGTGAGCTGTAATGCCACAGCACTCTACCCAGGGGGACAGCTTGAGGCTCTGTCTCAAAAAAAGAAAAACGCTGTTCTAAGACGTACACCTTCGGGGAATCTACCAAGTAGTTTCATGATGCTAGAATACAACTGATCTGAGCCTGGAGAGTCAATCTCACTTATAACTACCAGACATCCTTTAAGTACTGTAAGTACTTCAGGGTTAAATCCATCCTTATGATACACCGTCTACTCTTTCTTATCTCAAGACAAGTCTGTCTCCTTGCTATTTAAAGATGAAACAAACTAAGAGTTAAGAAGCCCCCCCCTTTTTTTTGAGACAGAGTTTTACTCTGCTACCCCATGCTAGAGTGCCATGGAGTCAGTCTAGTTCACAGCAACACACCTGGGTTCAAGCCATCCTCCTGCCTCACCTCCTGAGTAGTTGGGACTACAGGCACCTGCCACAATGCCTGGTTAATTTTTCTATTTTTAGTAGAGGTGAGGGTCTCATTCTTGGCTCTGGATGGTCTTGAACTCCTGAGCTAAAGGGATCCTCTCTTCTCAGTCTCCCAGAGTGTCAGGATTACAGGCGTGATCCACCACACCCAGCCTAAGCCCCAACTTCTTCATCAATAAATACACAGTGTTTCCTAAGCTGCAGATCTACCGCCTCTTCCCACACTATCAAATACATAATTAAAAACGCAAAAATACTTTTTTCTTTATAATTTCACAAATTTCAGCTTAATTTGGCTTCAGGCCTTCTCTATACTACTCTCACTATTTTTTTTCCTCTGTTTTATTTTTGTCTTGGTTTGTCTCCCTCCACCCCTCACCTCCCAGTTTTGGATCACTTCTTTGTATTCAACGTTAGCATATGCCAGGCCTTTCATTACCTGGACTTGATTATTTAAAATCTAAAATTTGTAAAGTACTAGACGGTAAAACCAAGTTGGTTTCTTTAGCTTCCTCCCACCTTTTATTTGCAACTATTAGTAACTATTTATAATTATGGAGTCTGGATTTACTTCTGTAAAATTCCCATCTGTTTGAATTGTCTTAACCTTGGAATTACATTTATTTTCAAGATTTCTAAAAATCTAAGATGGTAGTTTCTAATCAAATGTAAATTCTGCCCCTCAAAAATTATCAGTTTAATAAAGTGCTGAAGTTTAGAAATAATTTATCTCTTTTTTTTTGCAGGTACAGCCAGGGAGGTTTCAATCTTCCACCTCCAGTACATGGGGCCGGCACCCTTTCTCCTTGAGCCATAGGCGCCGAGCCAATTTATCTTTTTCTTTAAAAGCAAACTGGAACAGGACCAAAATTATGCCCATAAGAATACAGCCATTTGCACAACGGTGTACTTTCTTAAGTAGGACACAAAAGCATAGAGTTACTGTAAAGCTTGAACCCTAAGAACTGTGAGTAACCCTGTGTGCATTCACAGGCGTGTCTTCCACTTCAGCAGGATGCCCGTGTGTGCTAAGAACAGGCTGAAGGCACACCTGACAGTGCTCAGCAATCCCTTCCTTTATTCTCATCACTCAACAGATTCAGTTCTCAACTGGTGGTGGTAAAGCTACCACTCAGTACCTGCCAGAGGCACGTGCAAATGTCTGGAGGTTCCAAAGCTTTAGAAGGTGAAGGATAATTTGGTACGCTACAGATATTCAGTGATGCTAAACGCAGTGTCCAAAACAATCTCATCTTGTCCTACATCAAAGGCACCCGAGTTGAGAAATATTATGTAGACATTTTTCCCCCTCAAGCCTTCTGTTGCCTGCACAACACTAATGATTTATTTCTAATTAGTCACAATCAAGCCCAAAGAAACAGTTCCTCTCTGTTTCCCCTACTTCTGAAAGATGAAATTATTAGAGAGGAAATAAGCAGCAAATAAGCTCTACCTTCAAGTTGAGCTTCTCTAGGCAATGTCAGGACATCCAAGGCTCTCGCCACCACTACATTTCAATTCTACATAAAGTTCTTAATACATAAAAGCAGCTTCTGAATCCTGTGGCTGGCCCTATGGTCTATGCTATGGTATTCCTTCACAAAGACCACATGTCTATAGGATTTTACATACAGTACCTCACTTAGATCTCACAATCCTAGGAGGCAGCCGACTATATGGTATAAAGACAGAGACTCACGCCAGACACTGGGTTTAAATCTCAAATCTGCAATCTACTAGCTGTGTAAACTTAATCAAGTTATTTAACTTCTCTGTGCTCAGTTTCCTTGTCTATATAATGGATGCATTAAGAAGTATAGAGGCTCGGTGCCCGTAGCACAGTGGTTACGGCGTCAGTCACATACACCAAGACTGGCAGGTTTGAACCTGGCCTGAGCCAGCTAAACAACAGTGACAACTGTAACAAAAAAAAGCATTTTGGGAATTGTGGCAGGTGCCTGTAGTCCCAGCTACTTGGAGGTTAAGGCAAGAGAATTGCTTCAGCCCAGGAGTTTGAGGTTGCTATGAGATGTGATACCACTGCACTCTACTGTGTACTGTGGGTGACATAGTGAGACTCTGTCTCAAAAAAAAAGAAGTATAGAGTTGCTCTAACAATTAAGTACTCAGAACAGTGCCCAATAATAGAAAGTGCTGAGTGTTTGTTAAATACTTCTTACTCCCACTTTACAATGTTAGAAAAAAACTATCATTTGTCCACAGTTGATAAATCCATAAATCAAGATTTAGACCTAAGTTGTCTGAGTCCAAAGGTTGCATTCCAGTTGTTAACATCCTATACCCTTGTGCAGCACCTATGGCTCAATGGGTAAGGCACCAGCCTCTTATACCGAGGGTGGCAGGTTGGAACCCGGCCCAGCCAAACTGTAACAAAAAATAGCCGGGTGTTGTGGCAGGCACCTGTAGTCCCACCTACTCGGGAGGCTGAGGCAAGAGAATTGCCTAAGCCCAGGAGTTGGAGGTTGCTGTGAGCTGTGAGGTCACAGCACTCTACCAAGGGCAATAAAGTAAGACTCTGTGGGCAATGCCTGTGGCTCAAAAGGGTAGGGCGCTGGCCCCATATGCCGGAGGTAGAGGGTTCAAACCCAGCCCCAGGCAAAAAAAAAAAAAGACTCTGTCTCTTAAAAAAAAAAGAAAAAAAAAGAAAGAAAGAAAGAAAGAAAACATCCTATAGCCTCTCCAAAAGTTTTTCAAGAGGCATCTACCTTCAGGTCCAAGACTTTCCCTATAAGGAAAGTTCCCCACAGGACTATATCAAATATACTAGACCTGCTGTTCTATTAGTTCTATTGCTGTGTTTAGTGATATCAATGATTATGTATGTTTTACTCCTTTTATTAAAATTTCAGATTCACTTTATTTACATTATCTTATCAGAGGACCCATTCTCAAAAAAAGAGACTTTCACTTAATTCATGTTTCAGTATAGTGTATTTTGTATAAAACAAAAAACACCTCCGTATTTAATTTGTCAAGAAATTGCATTAAACTACTGAAAGAATGCATTGTGTAGTTTTATATGACGTCTGTGGTATATTTTACATTAATCCTTGAAACTAACAGCTGTATTTTTAGTATGGCCTCAAGAAAACATGAGTCATACTTAAAAGCATGCCAGAAATAGAAACAAGATTTAAGACTGTACATTACGAACATCTGCAAAACAAACCGCCCAACTGCCATGTATAACCTAATATAAACACGGCCCAAGTCATTAGAGAAATCCCAGCTTCAATGTTTTCAGGCACAGACGCTGCCTTCCAGGAGTCCACATAATAAACTGATGTCAAAATAGTACCACAGAGCTGGATCTCTTTGTGAGTTCCTTTCTTTGTAAAAATAAAACATCTGGTTCACGTTGGCCTCAATTACTGTTTCAATTCCAAACTGATTTTTTTTTTTAAGAAAAGTGTACTATATTTACCCACCTGTATTCTAGGGCTTTAAAATAATTTTATTAGAGTCACCTAAATTATCATGTTCTCCCTTCATAGACTCAAATTTGTCAAATATACAAAAGATTAAAATGCAAATTTCTGAAAATTAAGCATAGTTCTGATTCCATTATAAAAAAAACTCTCAAAACTAGTGATGATTTCTACTATCCCTAGAGGCAACATAATATAATGGAAATAAAAAAGCCTTTGAGGTCTGACAAACCTATTTGTAACTTTTTATCCTGTCCTCTATCAGTGCCCTTGGACAAGCATTTGTACTTTTCTGGGCCTGAGTTTCCTTATTTTTAAAAAGGAGGCAATAATACTTATCAAGTATAGCCATTGTGAGGATTATAAGTAAAGCAATAAAGCACCTGGTCCAGTTCCTCAGCCAACGAGAACAGGTACGAAAGGATATTAAGGCCTTATCTTCACCTGCAAACTCCTGTGTCTGGTGGGTACCCCGGACAGCAGGATGCAGTGTCAACTCGGTGGATAGGAATGAGCTCCTGGCTTTACACTCAGATACCTACAGGACCCAGAGCCCACTCTGAAGAACTAAAGGAGAAAGTGACCTAGTAGTTATCAGGCAGGTTCTATGGGTAAAGCCTATATGAGATACTTTCCTGTAACATTTCATTTTATTCATTACAATCACCCCACAAAATCACTCAGAATCTGAACCCAAGCCCATCACACTCCCCTAAATTCAATCTTCTACACCATCACAATGCGAAATTTCAAAAGAAGAACAATTAATCTTCTCACAATTGAATGCTCACCTACTCAACCCGCCTACCATGTGTCATTCTGTAGTTCGATAAATGGACAACAGGGAGGAAAATATTAAGAATCAAAGTCATGGGTGGTGCCTATGACCCCCTATAGCTCAGGGGGTAGGGCGCCAGCCACATACACCAAGGTTGGAGGGTTTGAACCCAGCCTGGGCCAGCTAAAATAACAGTGACAACTGCAACAAAATAAATAGCCAGGCATTGTGGTAGGCACCTGTAGTCCCAGCTATCTGGGAGGCTGAGGTAGGAGAATCACTTAAACCCAAGAGCTTGAGGTTGCTGTGATGCCACAGCACTCTACTCATGGTGACAGTTTGAAACTCTGTCTCAAAAAAAAAGCATCAAAGTCATTGTTTTTTTACAACATAGACTAACTAATTTTTTCTTACACTTTTTCTTACACTAACTAAACTACAAAATTAAGTCATTCACATGCCTACATTCATTGAGGACATACTTAACACCAAGAATACAAAACTGGGCTTGGCGCCTGTGGCTCAAGTGGCTAAGGCACCAGCCACATACACCTAAGGTGGCTGGTTTGAATCCAGCCCAGGCCCACCAAACAACGGCTGCAACCAAAAAATAGCTGGGCGTTGTGGCAGGCGCCTGTGGTCCCAGCTACTTGGGAGGCGGAGGCAGGACTTGAGCCCAGGAGTTGGAGGTTGCTGTGAGCTGTGATGCCACAGCACTCTACCCAGGGTGACAGCTTGAGGCTCTGTCTCCAAAAAAAAAAAAAAAAAAAGAATACAAAACTGAATAAGGTCCTTTGAAAATATCAGACAATAATACATATACGAAACAGCAGCTCATATAAAGCCATTCATTTATAATGTGGTCAGAGGAGTCTACAATCTAATATAGCAATAATCAAAACTAAATGAGAACTATAGCATTGTCCAGCAGAGTGCTCAACACAGATACTCAGTTTTTCTTAAAACTGGAAAAAATCATCCATATATATTAAATAAATCATAGCATATCCATATAAAATGATTAAGTGTCACACTGTTCTCTTTTGGTTTAAGGGTGTGAAAATAAGAGTATACATGCATATATGCTAAGTTTGCACAGAGAAATGTAGGAAAGATAACCCTGAAACTAATATTGTAGAAACTATGTGATCTGGAACAGGGGAGAAAGTATGATTTCTCAATGTGTATCTTTTTACACTATGTTGATTTTTGAACTATATGAATATATTAATTCTTTTTTTTTGAGACACAGTCTCACTATGTAGCCCTCAGTAGAGTGCCTTGACATCACTGCTCACAGCAACCTCAAACTCTTGGGTCTAAGTGACTCTCTTGCCTCAGCCTCCCAAGTAGCTGGGACTACAGGTGCACACCACAATGCCTGGCTATTTTTTTTTAGACACAGAGTCTCATTTTATTACCCTGGGTAGAGTGCTGTGGTGTCACAGCTTACAGCAACCTCTAACTCCTGGGCTTAGGCGATTCTCTTGACTCAGCCTCTTAAGTAGCTGGGACTACAGGTGCCTGCCACAATGCCCAGCTATTTTTTGTTGCAGTTTGGCCGAGGCTTGGTTCAAACCCGCAAACCCTCAGTATATGGGCCAGCACCCTGCCCACTAAGCCACAGGCACCACCCTATTTTTCTGGTGGGGGGGGTTGTAGTTGTTGTTTGGCAGGTCTGGGCTGGGTACAAACCCACCAGCTCCAGTGTATGTGGCTGGCACCCTAGCTGCTGAGCTATAGGTGCTGAGCCTATTAATTCTACTTTAAAAGTCATATTTCTTAAACCAAGCTTTAGAAAATATTTGATATAAGAAAATTTCCACAAAATATATACAGAATTTTTTCTTACATGATGCATGTATATACAATCATTTTTTAAAATTTGATATATTCACAAGGATTCAAGCCATACAAAGTAAATTCTGAGCAGAAGTAAATTAAACTGAAAATAAGTAACAGCAAGATCTTTGGAAAATCTTCAAATATTTAGAGACTAAATGGTACATTTCTAAATAACACACAGGATCACTGTTGAGTGATGTCAATATGACGGCAAAGTAGAAGTTCCAAGTGTTCTTCTCTCCCCACAAAGAAAAACAACAAATAAGCAATTACAATTTGACCTAAGAAACTATAGGACAATACCAGAGTTAACCCAGGATGGCCACATAGAGAGAGATGGGAAATACTTTGCCTCTACCAAAGGATAATCTCATCCTCCAGTTGGGATCAGTTTGGAAACAGAAAAAACTTCTCCTAGTAGAGAAAAGCTCATGTCTACACAAATACTTGCAGTCCTCACTACCAGAAATTCCTGCAGTCCTCACATGCTCTGAGCACAAGTAAGGGAGCTCCCAAGAGCACACATGCTGTGCTACCCCCAGAGAAGAAACTGATCCTGTGCCCTAACCCCAGTCCAAGCTGCTACTGTACTATACTATCTTGGAATCAAAACTATTGCCAAAGCGCATCCTGCTCCAGGGTCAAGCAGCCACAGAAGCCCTCCATCCTGGAGGCTTTGTCATCACTGCACCACATCTACTTGATAGCCCACCATCACTCAGTTTAGCTATCACTGCACCCTGGGGCTAAGCTGTCATGGATCTGCTCCATCCCCAGGACTGGTGTACCCTGCCCTTCAGAGGCTGAGCTAAAAACGCTAAAGTGGTACCTTTTCTCCCACTCTAGGGATCCAGAACATCGAACTACCCTTGGCTCCCATGCCAATGCAACATCCTGCCCCAGAGGCTCTAACTGTTAAGCACGGCAACTCCCAACTGTCAACATCTCCCAACTGTGACAGCTGACACTGCACCCTGACTCCCAGTAAGTCAGAGCCTCCTCCAACCCATCCATGTAGCTGCACTTTGTAGGGCCAAGTTGACATAGAACCTTCCTTCCCAGGGAATTAAAGACTTGGATAAGCTGTGCAAACTCCACCTGCCAAGCTTAAAAGCCACAGGAACTTGTCTCCCTAGAACTGACCTAAGCACCTGTAGCCTGAGCTGCTGAGGTACTCACCTCCTCAAGAAGTAGAGTCATACTGCACTGCTCCCCACTCCAGGCCCCAAGCCACTCCTGTGCCTTGTAATTCCCGAGTTCTTGCCATTGCTGCACGTGAACACACCAAGAATGGGCACTGTCAGCTCCCAACATCCCAAGGTCAAGAATCACCACAGTATGATATTGCATCCCCTAGTGCTTAAGTTGCTACTATGTTCTATTGCTTTTAGGTCCTGAATTGCAGCTGTGCACTGTTCCCTGGGGCCTAGGCCTCGGGAGCACCCCTTCTTCTGTCGAGCCACACCAATGCTGCACCCTGCCCTCTGGGGTCAAAACCACAGCCACATCCCTGACCCCAAGGCCCAAACTATGGGGATGTATAAGAGTTATTAAGTAGAAAATAAAAAGTAATAAGATGCATCAAAAATATTTAATCCTTCTTGAATATGGTGCCTGGGAGAAAGAAGATTAAAGAAAAATTGGGTTCTGGATAAAGACTGCAATAGACACTCAGGATAACTCAAGGCCATTCAAGGGCTCCATTGTTAAAAATACATCTAAAGAAATCACAAAGGTAATCCCGTTCTCAAAGTAAACTCTTATGTAATGAGAGGCAATTAGTGTAACAACTAAAATAAGGCAGATCCTACGTAGTAGATGCCCTGTCTGATTTTTTTCTAAACTCTAATTCTATTAAGGAAAAGAATCTTAGGTAGTACTTTTCCAGAGACCTTTTATGTAACTTTGTCACTAACTCACTAAAATTGACAAACAGCTCCAATAATCATTCCACTTACACAAAACTAACAATTTCCCTGCACTATTGTGTCATTTATGATGAATTTCTCAAACCTAAAATTATTTACAAACTACAGGGAAAAAATCTCTCATCCTGTTGATTTTATGCCCAAATTCATCAGGTTAAATTAAGAGCATAGGGTTGTAATTATTATAGAAATCTTTGTGGGCCATAATTGTCTAAGAATTCTGTGTGTACAATAAACCTTAAATGACCTCAAGTACAATTGGTTTACTGACTGCAACAAAATTATATAAGGAAGCAGAAATAAAACTCTGAGGTCAGGTTTAAAACTATCTGTTGAAAACCTGCTACCCTGTGGCATCACCTCATAAGGCAAACCCTAGAAGTATCATCTTTGATACAATATACTTAAACTTCAAGCACCAAAAACATGAAAGAATCTCTTTTTTAAAAACTGTCACATTCACCTAAGGCTTAAGATTGAGTTTTTATACAGAAAGGCAAAAAAGCTCTATTTATCCACTTCAACACTTGCAGGTGAGAAACTCAGGACTAAGATGATAAATGGGCGTCATAATGGTCAAGGCAGGAGGCAGCAAGACCTAGATAATAAAAACACTGACGAGCAATCCAACTCCAGTGTCTATGATGTACCTGGTGCTGGGCTAGATGCTACAGCTACAAAGATGTCCTACTGTGCCCAATACTGCCAAGACAGAAACAGTTTGAAAGAGAAGTTGATAACTGACTATAGAATATAACCATAAATTATCTCAGGTGGTCCATGAATTAAGAAATTTTACTTTGATGAGATAATACTGCTTTTATGTGGTTTTCCATTCAATTTTAGACTTTTATTTAAGAATCCTTCTAGTCTGGGCCAGCCACAGTGGCTCACATTTGTAATCCTAGCACTCTGGGAGGCTGAGGCAGGAGCATCTCTTGAGCTCAAGAGTTCAAGAACAGCCTAAGCAAGAGTAAGACCCTGTCTCTCCTAAAAATACCAAAAAAATAGCCAGGCCTTGTGGCAAGCCCCTGTAATCCCAGCTACTCAGGAGGCTGAGACAAGAGGATCACTTGAACCCAGAAGTTTGGGGGTGCTATGAGCTAGACTGACAACATAGATGGCATTCTAGCGTGGGCAACAGAATCCGACTACCTCAAAAAAAAAAAAAAAAAGGCAGTGCCTGTGGCTCAAGGAATAGGGCGCCAACCCCATATACTGGAGATAGTGGGTTCAAACCAGCCCTGGCGAAAAACTGCAAAAAAAATAAAAAATAAAAATAATAAAAAAAAAGTCTGTAGCATTTGCTAGTTAACATGATTTCTACCATTTTCTTTTCTTTTCTTTTTGAGACAGAGTCTTACTTTGTCACCCTCGGTAGAGTGCTGTGTCATCATAGCTCACAGCAACCTCCAACTCTTGGGCTCAAGTGTTCTCCTGTCTCAGCTTCCCCAGTAGCTGGGACTACAGGCACCCACCACAAAGCCCGGCTATTCTTTTAGTTTGTTTAGCATGTCTGGGCTGAGTTCGAAACCACCAGCCCAGGAGTATGTGGCTGGTGCTCTAACCACTGAGATACGGGTGCCCCCCCCATTTTCTTAAATATATGTTAAATATGAATATCAGTGTTCATATTTCAACATTGTGATGTTTACTTTTTTTTTTTTTTTGTCTGGCGGGGGCTGGGTTTGAACCCATACAGGGCCAGTGCCCTACTCCTTTGACCCACAGTTGCTGCTCTGATGTTTACTTCTTCACAGTAAGACAATAGTGATTTTCAGTACTCTGATAATAACTTTGATAAAGATAGAAATAAAACACCACTGCCATGCCTCAACTAATTTAGTGTTTTTTCCAAAATATTCTTTACACTTTTAAGGTCTTTCTTTTTTTTTTTTTTTTTTTGAGACAATGTCTCACTAATTCGCCCAGAGTAGAGTGCCATGGCATAAAAGCTCATAGCAACCTCAAAATCTTGGGCTCAAGCAATTCTCTTGCCTCAACCTCCCAAGTAGCTGGGACTACAGGCGCCCACCACAACTCCCGGCTATTATTTTTGTTACTGTTGTCAATGTTGTTTAGCTGGCCCAGGCAGGGTTCAAACCCGCCAGCCTCAGTGTATGTGGCTGGTGCCAAGCTTATACTTTTAAAGTCTTTCAAAAGAGTTTTCTGACATATCATTCTTCTGTCCATCCGAGATTATTCTAAAGAAAATCAAGAGGGCCGGCAACTGTGGCTCAAAAGAGTAGGGCGCTGGCCCCATATGCCAGAGGTGGCGGGTTCAAACCCAGCCCCAGCCAAAAAAAAAAAACCTGCAAAAAAAGAAAATCAAGAGTAGCTAGTAAATAGCTAGAGACAGTGTAGTAGACTATAAAAGGAAACCTAAACTGAAGTTAGGCAATCTGGGCTTTGCTACTAATTAGTCTGTCTTCTGACCTCTTTCATGTATTCCTGTTTTCCTGACTGTAAAATGAGAGTTTTAGAGAGGATAATGATTGGTAAAGTGCCTCTCTTCAACAAAAATATATAATTTTATATTTCATATGACATATTAAATATCCAAAAGGTAAAAAGCTTTTTAGAGTTAGGTACATTAAAGCATAAATACAGGAAGAAAAGTAACAGGGTATCGAACTTCAAGAAAAACTATTTCCAAAGTATTTGAAAATTTTTTTAAACTTTAAAAGAGAAAAAAAGTCCATCAAAATTCTCTCATAACCCAAACCCATACTATCTAATCAATAATGTATTAGCAACAGTGGCTCCAAAGAAGTATAATTTTTCCATTTTGCAAATAGTCCCTAAAAGGAGAAAAGGTCAAAAATATATATAACATTTGAACATAATACCGTAAATAAATACACAATAACAAGTTGTATTTATACAATATAATTTATCTGCCCAATCAATATGTAGCAATCACATAACACTTATTATGGATACTTAAGATTTTGGGGCCAGGAGTGGTGGCTCATGCCTGTAATTCTAGCACTCTGGGAGGCCAAGGCAGGTGGATTGCCTGGGCTCACAGGTTCAAGACCAGCCCGAGCCAGAGTGAAACCCTATCTCTAAAAATAGCTGGGCATTCTGGAGGGCACCGATAGTCACAACTATTTGGGTGGGTGAGGCAAGAGAATCGCTTGAATCTGAGAAATGACAGCCCAGTAATCTGAGTTTGCTGTGAGCTATGTATGATGTCACAGCACTCTACCAAGGGCGACAAAGCAAGACTAAAAAATTTTGGTTGCTACTTCTATTTCCAGGTAATCAAACCTCTAATAATCTTTTCCTTCCAAGTAGACACAGTTGCTTACAAGATAAGTAGGGTATAACGTAAACAGTTCACTACTGTCTAAAACATGTGAATAGCATCTTGGTATATAAAAGATAATAGATAAGGATACTATGTGTAGGAATGATGACCAATGAATAGCATGCACAGAAAATACAAATTGGGATCTATAGACTATCCAACTGGTTATGTTTGTTTGTTTGTTTGTTTGTTTTTTGAGAAAGAGTCTCACCCTGTCTCCCCAGGTAGAGTGCCATGGCATCACAGTTCACAGCAACCTCAAACTCTTGGGCTTAAATGATTCTCTTGCCTCAGCCTCCCAAGTAGCTGGGACTATAGGTGCCCATCACAATGCCCAGCTATTTTTTGGTTGTAGTTGTCGTTGTTTGGCAGGCCCAAGCCGGGTTCCAACCCACCAGCTCGGGTGTATGTGGCTGGTGTCCTAGCCGTTGAGCTACAGGCACCAAGCCTATCTAACTGTTTTTAATATAAACTCTTGAGATACATTTCAAGGACTAACTACAAATAGCTAAACAGAAAGAAACGATAAATTTTGATTATCAGGTATGCATGAAAACAATAATAAAAATTTGAAGCATATAAACAATAATATATGGTGGTTGTTTTTGCTGGTTATTGTTTAGGGCAGGCATCCTCAAACTACGGCCTGCAGGCCACATGCAGCCCGCCTAGGACATTTATCTGGCCCGCCGGGTGTTTTTGCAGCTGCCTGTCCTGCTTAGCAGCCGACTCATCCCAGGGCCTGCAGCCTGGTCCTCTAACGGTTTGAGGGACAGTGAACTGGCCCCCTGTTTAAAAAGTTTGAGGACCCCTGTTTTAGGGTTTTGTGGAGTTACTGGTGAGAACTTATGATAGTTTTGCTATAGGTAGAAAGTTTCACATTTTATAACTAGGGGGTGGTTGTGTGGGGATGAATGAGCACTAAGTGCCAGGCACTACCCTGCACATTTCACATGTGCTATTCAACTTAATTCTTACAATATATCCACAAGGTTGAATCAATCATCCCCATATGTTCAAGGAAACTCAGAGAAGGTAAATAACCTACAGAAATTCATACTGCTACAAAGTAGTGCGGCCAAAATTTTAAACGTAATTTCTACCCTCAGCAGTCATTTTCCTATAGAACACAAACTACGTATAAGGTCTCTTATTGTCTACAAAAAATGGATATTATTCCTCACCTCTGAAGTTTATTATAAAATGTTAGCTACATGGGCGGCACCTGTGGCTCAAAGGAGTTAGGGCGCTGGCCCCATATGCTGGAGGCCTCCAGCATATGGCCCCATATGCTGGAGGTGGTGGGTTCAAACCTAGCCCCAGCCAAAAAAAAAAAAAAAAAATGTTAGTTACATTCATAATAAGAAAAAAATAGAAATCAGGGAGAAATGCCCTTTTGTTCCCAATTATCACGTACTTATGGCATGTAAGGTATTATAGATAGATCTATTTGATTAATTTTTCTCCAGACAAGTATAACAACTTGTCAAAGAATTTATGTCACTAGTCTCACTTCCAGAAAAGGAACTCTATTAAAAGAATACGCTTAGGCATACCCATTAAATAATGAACATCAAAAAAAAAAAGTTCCCAACTCCCACTTCTAGTTAACATGAAGCGAGTTGAATGAGAATTTCACTTTCAACCCAACTCTGAAACAAACCAGCTAATCTATAAAAATCACAGTTTCTTAAAACTCATCATATAGCTAAGGATAAAAGAAACCTAAATGAACTGAATTATACAAAATAATTAGCCCTTTCTAGGAGAAAGATCCACAGCTAACTTTCACCCCTGACAGAATGGCAGAAAAGGAAGAATCTGCCCTAGATGTGTCAGGAACAATGAACTAAACTTTTAACATTAAGTATAAAGGGCTGGCATAAAGGATTAACATACTAAGAAGTACCAGCCACAGAGAAAGCCTGTACTTACCCACCTACTCTATCTCAACAACCCTCATCAAATGCATAGATACAGAGCAGGAGCTGAGAGATAGCCTTCCTGAAGCACGCTGGACCTTTCCTTAGTGCCAGGCAAAAGCCTTTGGTAGGGGAGTGGGAGAAAAGAGATGACAGAAACTTCTTCTAGGGTCTTTATCCAGTCTAAGTTCCTCAGGAAGGTGCTGGGGCAGGACAGCTGAGATAAATCCCTCTGAGGCTCTCTTAGCTTTCCCTGAAGCAGCCTTTGGGGGCTGGGAGGGAACAAGCTGCAGAGTTGTACCCAGCAGAAGGCAGGACTGAATAGCAAAGAGAACTCCCCAGCAACCAAAAAAACTGGCAGCTATACAACACAGAGAGATTGTGCATGGTTTGCCATAGTCTATGAAGCTGGAGTTAGAAGATAAACTACGGTAAATAAAAATAAAGAAGCAGTAAAGCTTGAAAGCTGATGAAATAACAAATGGACAAACAATAGAAAACATCAATAGTCAAAAGCTGTTTCTTTGAAAACTTAATATCACTGTTAGAGCCCTAGTAAGAATGATTAAAAACAGAAAAAAAGAAAATAGAAAATATTAATACAGGTTATATAGATACCACTATAGATATTTAAATTATTAATAAAGGCTATATTATGAAAAAAATTAAGTCAATGAATTCACAAACTGAGATGAAACAGATCCTTTTAAAATAAAATGGAACTATAAAGCTCTTAGAAAAAATAGAATATCTTTATGATTTTGGAGTGGGCCAAGATTTTTAAGACACAATAAGTACTTACCATAAAAACAGATAATAAATTAGATCTAATCAAAACTCTGCCAACCAAAAGAAACCAATGAGAAAATGTCTAATCAAGTAGACTGAGAAAGAACATTCATAATACATGTATATGTGATAAAGGACTTTATCAATAATGTCTGAAGAGCTTTCACAAATCAATAATAAAAAAGCAAACAACTCAATATTTAATGGAAAAATGAATAACAGATACTTCACAAGAGAAGATATACAAATGGTGAACTGGCATAAGAAAATACCTTGAACATCATTACTCAGAGAAACACAAATTAAAACCACGCCGAGAGAACAGGCACTACTGGAATAGCAGAGTAAACACCTCTAATAATTCTCTCCTTCATAAAAACGAGAACACTGGCAAAAAAAATTTAAATATCAACTTTTTCAGAATTCTGGAAATTAACAAAAGGTTTTCAACAATAGATTTATCCAAGAAAAAAATGGGTGAACCTCAGTAAGAACAATGAGTTTTGTAGTACAGGCAGTACCCAAGCTACAAACATCTGACTCATGTCCAACTCACATTTATGAACAGAGGCTGTTACAGTAAGTCTCCCAGTTACAAACATCAGACTGACATACAACTCATACTTACAAATGGTGAGGTAATAGGTAAATGTATCTGCCTAAACTTACACACAAATTCAACTTAAGAACAAATCTACAGAACCCATTTCATTCATAACTCGGGGACGGCCTGTATTTTACTTGCCCTGATCCCTTTCCCATGTCCCCAACTCTGTGATTGTCTTCAAAATCAACTGCCCATAATCATAGTGGAAATCAGCAGCCTGGCAGCCAATTAAGGTGACAGAACTGAGTTGAACCTCCACAGAAGTTCTATCCCCAGAAAATTGTCCCTGTTTGACCCGCCTGGCAGCTCTCTGTAAAGCTCCATTCTTAGAATTTGTCTTTGTTGGATGCACTCAGAGCTCACCGTGTGCAAATAGCACTAACCCAGGGCATTTGTCAAAAAAATCAACAACAACTGTTTAACATTACAGCTGCCTGAGGCGGTGAAACCAGTTGGCACTAACAAGAGCATGACCAAAAATTTTTTTTAAAAAGTGGGAATAAGATATTCATAAGAGGCTTTGAAAAGCTCCAGTGTATGCCTGGAAACCTAGAAGAAAATGCACATGTCCAGGAAAATCCCAAAGAGCCTCATTTCACACCTCTAGCTGACCCTGAGGGTCACACAGCGGAAAATAAAGATTGAGACACAGGGTGAGCTGACTGTGAAGCACTGAGATCGCGCCCAAGTCACACAGAGGCCCCCAGCAAAGGAAGACACTTATTGTTCCAGGCGTTTAGGAAATCTCAGTCTAATCATTAGCTAACCACTAACCTAACCAAGCAGAAATGTCAGTAGATGCACATGACCAAGAACACAGACTTTAAAGGACTAGGAATAAACAGTAACAACACAAGGGGCAACAACAGACCCTGGGAAAGTGAGATTACACTATTTAAAATGTCCAAAAATAATAACAAAATTACAACAACAAAATTTTTAAACATTAAGTATTATTCATACACAGAGAAAAAAAAGAGTTCATTAAAATTATTTCTGAGGGAGCCAGACATTTGTCTTAGTAGACAGTTTAAATAAGCCATCATAAATATGTTCAAAGAATTAAATTATGTCTAAAAAATTAATGTACAACAAGTCTCATCAAATAAAGAATATCAATAAGGAGACAGAAATTTTAAAAAGTCCACATGGAAATTTTGGATTTGAAAACTACAATAAGTGGCCAGGTGCATCCACTCACACATGTGCTCCTAGCACTCTGGGAGATGAGGCTTGAGCTCAGGAGTTTGAGACCAGCTTTAGTAAGAGCAAGACCCCATCTCTAGCAAAAAACAGAAAAAATCAGCTGGGCATGGTGGCAGGTATATCTAGTCTTAACCACTCAGGAAGTTGAAATAGGAGAATTGCTAAGGCCCAGCAGTTTAAGGTTGCAGTGAGCTATGATAATTCTACTGCACTCTGTCAAAAAAGAAAAAAGAAAGAAAGAAAAGGAGAGAGAGAAGAAGAGAGGAAGGGAGGGGAGTGGAGTGGAAGCAGAAGGGTAGGGAGGAGAGTGGAAAGAAAAGAGAAGGGGACAGAGTGGAGAGGACAGATTGCAGAGCCACTTAGAAGGTAGAGTTAACATAACTTTGTGTTAGATGAAAGTGAGATATTCTCCCTCAAGAAGCTAACAAAGAGTCTTTGCTTGATCAAACTTCAGTCAGGTTTCTAAAACTCTTCCTCAGTCCATCTTTACACTTCCTTGCAAACTACAGTATGAGCAAAAGAAACTTCCTAAGGCAATTTAGCCAGAACCTCTCCCCATTCTTGATGACGGGTCATTCTTGATATCTAATCAGGTTTCTCATCTCCCACCATCAACCCTGGCTTATCTTCAGCAAGAATCTTGTTACATGGGTTCAACAGAATCCCCTTTACCCATGATGTTTCCTCTTAATAATTCCCATTCACCAACCCCCTCCCCAGCGTGCTGCTCCTTAGCTGTAAATTCCCCTTACCCTGTGTTGCATTCGGAGTTGAACCCGATCTCTCTCCCCTACTGCAAAACCCAACATATTGGTCCTGAATAAAGTCTTAATACTTTAACAAGTATTACTGAATAGTTCCTTCTTTAACAGAGCAGATACTGTAGTTGGAAGAATGTAAAAAGTGAACCAAAAAAGTATTCTATATTGCACCCAATGTCAAGTAGATGGAGTGGGAAAGGAAAACGGCACCAGGTGAGGCTAAAACTAGATCAAGATAGCTGAGAATTGATCTTTGTTCCTAAATATTTTAAAAAGTCGGCTCAGCGCCTATAGCTCAACCGGCTAAGGTGCCGGCCACGTACACCTAAGGTGGCAGGTTCGAGTCCCCAGCCCGGACCCGCCAAACAACAATGATGGCTGCAACCAAAAAATAGCCAGGCGTTGTGGTGGGCGCCTGTGGTCCCAGCTACTTGGGAGGTGGAGGCAAGAGACTTGCTTGAGCCCAGGAGTTGGAGGTTGCTGTGAGCTATAATGCCACGGCACTCTACCCAGGGGG
>CAUYTI010110224.1:0-47011 GCA_963575145.1 Galago senegalensis | reverse complement strand
TTAAACTAGGGTGACCAGATTTTAACATCGGTAAGGCAGAACAACATGGCCAGGGGGTGGGACAGGGACAAGGTGGGGGGCAGGACAGGGCAGGGCAGGGCCTGACAACAATGCAAACTTTGATAAGCAGTTCTCGATAATCACTTCTCAGCAATTATTTGTTATTATTACAGTTTAATATTATAAAATTACAAAAATAATATAAAATTCATATTCTGGTGAAATAGCCACATGGCAGCGGAAAACCGTATATTCCCTTCTTGTTCTCCCGCCTGTTGGTGCATTCTTTCCAAAAATCGGGACTTTTTTAAAACACCGCAGGATGTGGGACAAATTGATGAAAAGTGGGACATCTGGTCACCCTAACTTAAACACACACACCCATAAGCACATGTGTATAGGAATAAATACAATGAAAGTGTATATATATTTTCATGATATATCACTTACAGTTCTTAGGTGTCAACCAACAGAAACAAATGGTGATTGACTTAAACAGAAAACGCATGAACTTGGTGGCTGTAGATTAACTCCTACAAAAAAAAAGTGGGGGGGATTTATACTTAGGATAGGCAGGAATCAAGACGTCTGAGTGGTAGGAAAGTTTTCTAAGTAGAACTGATGACACTATCTTATGAGGAGGAATTAACTCCAACAGTCATTTTGTCCCTTGGTTCATGATTCAGATTCCTGAGTAGCCTTGCTTGAGCCAGAGAGCCTCTCCCTGGCTGGGGGTAGGCAAAGTGCCTTAATTGATGGTCCCAATCAAGGTGACAGGGTAGTTCACTAGCATAGGACTGTGGTCCTGTTCCCAGAAGAGTGAATGGATGCTGGCCAGGTGTCCTACTCTCTGCCAAGTCCTGCGGGTACCAAGCTCCTTAGACTAGCCTTGCTTAGAGGTATGTCCTTAGGAACAATCCCCTCCTCTCTACTCTCTATAGCTTCTCCCCTTTCTTAGTTTAGAACCCAAAGCTTCTAAAAGATCCAAATCGGGTCGTACAATAGCTCTCACAGAAATAGCAGCTCTGATAAGGTGGCTGGTCAGCCTGTCCTGTCCTTAGTCCTTAGTTCTTAGTATGTATGGGTCATTGGAACAGCAATCGCTGGGGGGTGTCCAGGTGTGGCAGTCTTTGTTTTATTCCTTTGGGCAGCGTGCCAGGGCAGAAGGGAGCTCCTTCCATGGAGAATTTTAGGAAAGCTTCATGGTGACATTTAAGCTGGTCTTTAAGGAAGTTTTGGAATTTTTCATGCAGAGAAAAAAAGAACACTGCCCAGAGGACCATGTGATTAAGTTCAGTGAGATTCCCATCTCCTTGTAAAATTACCTGTATAAAGGCCTCCCTTTGGGGCTTCCTTTGATCTGACCTCTTAGAATGTGGAGAAACCCTTGCTTACCTAAAGGTAGCCTTCCTGGCAGGTGCCTCTCAGAATTACTTATTTAAATAAAGTCTAATTAATGCCCAACGGAAGGAGCGGTGCTGCAGATTAATATTTAACTTGTTGGAAGGGGCAACAGTGTGTCTGGGGTTTAGTACCAGACCTGCACCAAAGACTGACTCAGTCTCTGCCTCATGGGCACTCCTTGGGTCACCCTGTTCCCTAGACCACAGTTTCTACTTGACTTCACCCCCACCCCCATCCCTCACACAGAAGCTGGGTGGAAACATAGAAGGCAAAGCCTCAAGCTATGACTTGCTAACCAAAGGCGTAGCTGAATTTAAGTTTAATATTGACTCAGCCAGTAAATGCTCCAATTAAGACTAGCTCCTTAAATCTTAAAGCCCCACCCGGTAAGGACAGAAATGAGCTCTCCCAAAGGGTTCAGTCCTGAGGGATGAGTAATCCTTTCTACCCTATAGCCAGACGCCTCTGAGATCTGGGGTTAGGCAGATCTTCCTTCCAAGCCCAAATGACAGCATACTAGGAGTACAGGGTTGAATTTTCATGGGATGCCCAAATGGCTTCCAGAATAAGAGCTGGTTGTGTAGGTCTCCAGTTCCAGAGAACACAATAGGAATGGCCGAATAGCTGAAGCAAAATGGGACTTTTGATGTAGGGAGGCATAAGGTAAACTTACATAGTTTACTATAGAAGTAAGAGCAGGAGTCAAATGTTCTGGTCAAATCCTGTCTCTACCACTGTTTCCTGTGTGATCTTTGGGTGTGACTCAGATCTCCAAGGCCAGTTTCTCATTGGTAAATTGCAGTAATAGTGTCTACCTCATAGGGCTTGGAGAGAATTAACCAAAATACTCCATGTAAAGTGCTTAGTACATAAGTGCTTTAAAATAATTTGCTCTCATTCACTTGATCATTCATTCCAAAAAGATGCCTTGTCCCCCAATTGTGCCAAATAACATGCAAGGTAATGGTCATACATAAAACCGTCCTTTTCCTGAAGAAGCCCACAGGTAGTGGGAAAGCTAACACAGAAGTTATTCTTCTATATTGTAAGAACTGCAATAATAAAGCTATTATCTGGAAGTGCTATTACTATGCAGAGGGAGCTATGTCTACGGAGAAGTTCAAGAAGGCTTTGCCGTGATATTTAAGCTGGGTCTTTAAGGAAGTTTTGGAATTTTTCATGCAGAGAAAAGAGGAACAAGTATTCAAAAAAGAAGGAACATCTTGAGCAAAAGCACAACAATGAGAAAAATCTTGGCATGTTTGTGAAGCAGCAGAGAACTCAGTGGAGTATCAGGGTGCAGGAGGTTCTTGTGGGCAGTGAGGCTAGAAGGTCACCGCCAAAGATGTGTTGGGCCATGGTAAGGTGCTTAGACTTCATTTTGCATGATCCATTTTCACTTAAGGAAGATAATTTAACTGTGGCTGTGGTGGGAGTATTTACAGCATGGAAATTGGCAAGCACTACAAACCTAGCCTTTTTATTTCACAGTGTGTGTTTAAACATTTACCAGCATATCACTGCACTTACACACACACCCACCCCAGTGTAGGTTTCTTCCATATATTTTTAGACACAGGTGTCACTGCCTTTACTGTATGTCTCAGTACAGCAAGGAAAACCTTGTCATGAATCAAAATATTGTAGTATATGCATCATTCACGATTACAGTTTTTAACCAAGATAATTTATCTGCCTGCCTATCGTGTAAACAGAATTGACATTACTAGACATGCAGGACTTAGCCCCTCCCTGGTTCCCTTTAAGGAATCCCATATCAAGAGGGGCCTCACCCAAATAAAACACCTGTACCTGCTTCCCTAGGTGTGGCATTTTCCCCTTACTTTAAGACCACATTTAAGAACACTCCTGGCATAGAACCAGAAGTCTTGCCAATTTCCCAAGTCCTTGAAAGAGTAATCACTTAGAAGCCAACGATAAATTTACATTGGATGACTCTTGGCCTTTCTCTCTAACAGAAATATATTTATGAATTCAGTGGCTTCACTGTAATGTTATTTCCTTGCGTAGTACAATTAAGCCAAGCGTAAGCTCAAAATAGAATCAAATCCTGAATAAGTGCCGTTTTAAGGCTGATTTAAATGCAGCTTTTTGCAAGCTGCAATTGAACCTACATATCTAACAGACCAGCCATACCGGAGACAGCCAGTGCTTTAGGCTTTTAATCTACTTAATGGCATAAAGGTTAGGCATAATTAAATATCTCTGAGTTTGAATCTTTCAGTGCAATAAGTAAATGACATTGAATTAAATCTATCAAGGGGGGTAAGATAAAAACATTTATCAAGGTAGAAATTTTGAAGGAATAACTCTCTTTCCAGTCAAACTTAAAATGGCTTGGTACTTTGGCCAAACACCTGAAAATTATGTATCAACTTTGACATATTCTTGGTAATAGCACTCATGAAGAAAGTGGATGGAAGGATAAGAAGGATGAAGTCCCTTTTCTCAGTCTTCCCAGAGCCCCAGGATAGCCTCAGGGTTTCCTTTTGTTTTATTTTTTTGTTTTGGTTCCATATTGTCTATGAACTTGCTCAAAGAATGTTGGGGGTCCCACAGTAGTCATGTCTTGAGCAGCAAAGGTCAGGCCTTCTAATTTGGGTACAGTGAAGATTTACCCGCATCCGATAGCTAAAAGGCAAGATTGAGCCCAGGCAAAGACTACTTTGAGAAGATTATCTTTTCCTGTAAGAAGAAAGTGCTTGCCTCCTGAAATGATGAGGGTTCCTCTTGGCCAACAGAGCAGAATTCCAAGGAGGTCATCAAAAGCATGACATCCTGTTGCCTCAGATTCTATCTAGGGATGCTCTTCTGAGATCCTGGTTCCAGCTCAGTGAGGATTCTCAGTGCTGGTGGGAGCTGACTGATTACCAGCCGCCCCTCTTCTTGCTACTTTACCTGAGAAGACTGTGGTCTAAGCAGCTGCCTTTGCAAATGTAGCTTTGCATCCAGGCTCGAGGCCATTCTGTCCTGCTTATGGACCAGAAAATAATTCACCTACCTGCTAGTCAATAAAACAAACTGGGTAGACAGGATTCCTTGCAGGAAATTCCGTAAGGCAGTCCTTACTCCATCTGCAGTGTGACCTGACCTGTTGTGAGCAGTGATCAGAAGCTACAGGAAAGGAGTGACAAGAGGAGGGGGCTGGGTATGCAGAGCCCCGTGCAAAGACAAATCACATGATGTCATGTGAAAGTAACAAGAATTTCCACTGGCCACTTTGATGTCCTTGTCTCTGTGTCCCAGAGGTCACCTCTAAACTAAGATTTTAATCGTGGCCATTTCTTTGCTTCTGAGAATTAGGGAGAGCTTTCCTACCTCCAGTGTCTTCCTCCCATCCTCCCTCTCCATATACATGTGTGTATACATGCACGTATAGGTATACAAATGTACACATACACATCTACATTTCTATGTGTGTATAGATATGTACAAGTCCTGATACCAGAGTTTGTTTCTGATCGTGTTTTGCATTTTCACAGATAGTTTTCTGAATCTGCTTTGAGACCACTGGGTTGTCCTTTCTAATTATGCCCTTTGGTTTTGTAATCTTTCTTCTCTGTGTTTATTTTGAGGCACTGATTCTTGGCACTAAGTTTTTAATATTCTACATTTTCCACTCTATCAGTGTGCTCCATATAATAGAACTTGCTTGGGTCCAATACTCACCTAAAGACAGTGTTTGCATAAAGTAGAATAGAATCTGTTTCCGTGTTGATTCACTTCAAGCCCTAGTGACTGGAATGCCTTAGCCTCCCAAGCTCCTGATAACCATCAAAGTCACCTTATTTGACTGGAGGCAGGGAGAGTGGGCAGAAGAAAGTGGTGTTTAAGCTGTGATAACCAAGTCAAGTTTTCCCTTAGCTCTACCTACATAAGAGACAATCGTCCCAGAGGAGATGCAGAAATATAAATTTCCCATGAGATCCAGAGAAAGGAGAGACGAGTTCATGAGTGACAAGGGCTAGGGATGGACAGAACTGCAATTTGAAGGAGGTCCCCAAGACCAGGGCTCCCCAGGGAGAGACAAAGGGTGGCTGTTCCTTTCACTAGCGGGGGAGCTGAATGACACTGCCTTCTGCCCACTTTGGATCAAGTCCCTGTGGTGGCACTGTCTTTGAGTCCCTGGACATTCTACTTCTGGAATGTCTGCCCAGTTTCCTACATGAGCATCTCCTTCCCTGGGTGAAGAGGGAATGCATTCTAGTCAGTTCTCACACTTTCCAGCATTTTTTCTGAAGTAGTGAAGATGAAACCAGGTCACATGTGTATTGGCACGAGAGGGTCTCCACGGCTGTGGGTGCTTCTGTACACACTCATAGCACACTAGACTGGGGCCCCTCTTCTGGGCCTGAGACACTTGGGAAGGTCCTCATGAATGGGACCCCAAGGGACAAGCTGGGGGTCTGAGCTGCCTGTGAGAATTCAGCCACTAGTGTAAGCTGAGAACTCTGAGTTTGTTAAAAGCCTACGAGAGGGCCAGGTGCGGTGGCTCTTGTCTGTAATCTCAGCACTTTGGGAAGCCGAGATGGGAAGATCACTTGAGTGCAGGGGTTTGAAACCAGTCTGAGCAACACATTGAGACCATGTTTCTAAATGAATAAAAAAAAGAATTAGCCATGTGTGGTGGAGTGCACTCAGCTGGTGGTCTCTGCTATTAAGGGAGGCTGAGGTAGGAGGATCCGTTGAGCCCGGGAATTTGAGGCTGCAATGAGCTATGAGGGCCACTGCATTGTAGCTCAGGTAACAGAGTACAACAAACCCTTTGTCTCAAAAATTAAAAAGCCTGTGAGAGGCTGCTCATTTATCTTTCATATATCCACTCCTCCTTGAAAAAATAGTAGATGAAGCTCAAACAGCTGGGCTCTTTCATGCTGAAGTTCCCCAAACCCATGAAACCCCTCCAGGCAGCTTTCCCCATCCCAGGATTTGCACTTGGAGGTGATGCCCCGGAGCTTGCATTGTCTGCAGTTTCTATTTAAGGGCAAACCCCAGACAGAGAAATATTTGCCATAAATTGTTACAGCAATGTGACACATGGCTTTTCTGCCATGAAGGTCACACTGCCATCAGCCTCTCACTTCCTCCTCAATTGCTTGTTCATTCCACAAGGGTTCCTCAATTTCAGCAATTCTTGTGGTGCGGAACCGCCTGCCCGGCCATTTATCACCAGTAATAACAAGGAGAGTTGTGATCTTTTACGTCTCCTCACAATGATCTGAGTCTTGGAAGGCTTCCCAAACGCCCTTGCCCCTCAGCCTGGCCCTGGCCTCTTTTCCTTTCTTAGTGTGACACTTCAGCAGTTCAGATGCAGGGCTCTCCCACTGTGCAGGAGCTTGTAGGTCACAGCAATGTCCAACAGATTCATTAACATAGCAATCGAAGGAAAGAAAAGAAGGCAGAGCCACTCTGGTGAATGCTGGGCCTTGTTCTAAATCCTCATATAGAATCTTTGATAGACCCAGGAGGCAGGGAGGGATTTGAGGCACTGTTTTGCAAAAGCATTTCAGAAAGCCACCAGCTTGGAAATGGAGCCATCAGGATGGAAAGCCATGCATTGCAAAGCCCTCCTGCAAACAAGCTCAGCTCTGGGGAGAGGTCTTAACTAAAATAACAGCACTCAGATTGTTAACAAGCTCCCCACTGCCACTGCATTGCAACAAGTGAAAGTATTTTAAAATTTTGAATGAGGTGGGTGGTGGGTGGAGAGAAGGGAATTCACAAACATAAGCCAGAAACTCCCTTTTCTCTGTCAGTGGCGCTCCTGTGACTTCATTCTCTTTCAGAACCCGGAGACCTTCCTGCAACTTGTCAATATGTCCTTAGATTTTGATGGAGCTACCCTGGCTTTGAGGGTAGGCAACAAAAGGTGTCAGCTAATTGCAAACTCTAAAAAAACATATTTCTTGAGGAAGCCGGCCTGAGGGTGGCCACATCCATCTCTGGTGTTTCCCTGGATGTGTCCTGCCACTGAGTGGGGAGGGGGCAGGACCAGCCCACTACATGGGCTCACAGCTCACTCACATGGTAACCTATGAGCTTTGCCTGTCAGGATCCAAGGCTCCAGAGTAGCAGCAGCCAACAGAGAATTTCCACACTTAGGATCTGAGCAATGAGCCATCGTGAACTCAGAGACACCTTTTGGAGGCCAGTGCAGTGGCACATGCCTGTAGTCCCAGCTACTTGAGACTGAGGAGGGAAGATCACTTGAGCCCAGGAGTTTGAGTCTGCATTGAGATATAAGCACACAACTGTACTCCAGCCTGGGGTGATAGAATGAGAACTCATCTCTTAAAAAAAAAAAAAAAAAAGAAGGGGTGGCTCCTGTGGCTCAAAGGAGTAGGGCACCAGCCCCATAAGCTGGAGTTGGCAGGTTTCAACCCAGCCCTGGTCAAAAACTGCAAAATAATAATAATAATTATTATATATATTATATTTTATATATATATGGATTAAAAGCTATGTATAGAGATTTAAGGAATTCAAAATGGGCTCGGCCCTGTGGCTCAAGTGGTTAAGGCTCCAGCCACATACACTTAAGGTGGCAAGTTCGAATCCAGCCCGGCCCGCCAAACAACAATGACGGCTGCTACCAAAAAATAGCTGGGTGTTGTTGCGGGCACCTGTGGTCCCAGCTACTTGGGAGGCTGAGGCAGGAGACTCGCTTGAGCCCAGGAGTTGGAGGTTGCTGTGAGCTGTGATGCTACGGCACTCTACCCAGGGAGACAGCTTGAGGCTCTGTCTCAAAAAAAAAAAAGGAATTCAAAATGTAAATAAAGAATAATAGTGCTAAGGGACTCGGTGAGGTGAGGAGCCTGCTTTCTGCCTCAACTACTTTTTTGGCCACAAATTCCAGAAAACTGGAATTGCTTATACCCAAAGTCTCAACTGGAGGACAAGTCTAAAACATTTCCCAATATTATACTCTTTGGCCAGCCACTTTCTACTGAAAGAATGCACTTTGCAAGTACAAGATTTGGAATTTAAGAAAACCAACTGAACCAATTACCTTTCCCTACTTAGTGACCACATAGAATCAGACCAGTAAATGGCATTTTTGCCTCTGTAGTTACCCTGTTTCTTCCTCTTTATAGTTTATTTTGGTGAGAAATGCTTGTGAAGAAACTTGAGTGATGGCTGTAGCTTGCTCTGTGCTGGCTTCTGTGGCACAGGCTTCTTTGGATCCAAGAGCACATGGACTTCTCAGGGAGGAGCAGAGGAGCACCTGGCCCCTCTCTCGGAGGCCCCCCTATGTCACATCATGTACTCCTTGCCCAGAAGAAGAAGAAGTTACAATTTGAGAGTGGCTAAAAGTCACAGTCTGCTCGTGTTGTTCTGGGTCTTTCTTATGTCACAGCAAAAGGGGCCATGGGAGAGGGAAACAGGCTGAGCAGGATGATTTTGATGTTTGAAAAATGAGCAAGCCAGGTACATCTCTTGGAAGCACAGCAAGAATGGGGCAGATTGGAGGTAGACGGGGAGGGGGCAGGACCAGGGTCTGAAGCTGCTGACAGGCCACCAGCCAGGGCTGACATGTTGCAGAACTCAAAGACCCTGTTTGCCCTGGGAGCTGTGTCATGCTGGCACCCTGGGTCTGTAGGTTCCCAGCCTTGCTGCCTGACCGGGAGAGACGATGAGGACCAGGAGAGCCTTGTGATTCTGCCCCTGCCCCACCCACTTCCCACCTAGCAGACTTGTAGCAAAGGAGCCAGTCATTGGGAGGCAAGCCGTGCCCCACGTCCGAGACAGCCACTGCACATTAAACAGCTGGCAAATTCTCCCATCCCCACAGAGGCCAGTGACCCGAGAGAAGGCTTGCAAATGAGTTTCGGGGACCCATCGTCCTCCAGTCTGATGGATCTTTCACCGGAACTTCTTTTTGTTCTCTTGGTGGGTCTGTTTGTCCCAAACCCATTAGTGTGATGTTCGCGGTTGTAGTTGAGACTCTGAGGGACTAAAGATTCTCTCAGGCAGCCTCAAGTAATGGTAGGTTCTAAAAACAGACATGGCAGGCAGGAGATGGAGATCCCACCAGAGCCTGGGAAGGAGGACAGAGGATCCCCCAGAAGAGGGAGCAGAGTTCAGGAACAAGAAGGAGCTAAAACTTCTCCAGGCTTATTTTGTTGGTCCCTCAGAGTGACAACTTTGTATCCCCACCAGCCTGGGGACAGCTCTACTCTCCTTTTCTTGTTTATTCCTGCCTCTATTCCTGTATTGAGGTCCAGCCCATAAATCTTTTTCCTGCGTAGACTTCTGCTTACTCACCACCTTCACTGCTCACTGCCAATCATGCTCTTATCTCTTAAATTCAAACTCTACAATGACCAGCCCAATTTTGACACCAAAAAAATGCAGAGACACTTACCAGTCTGCATACCACCTGCCTAGACCTTAGCAGAGGCTTGGGGGGAAAGGGTTTTACCCCTAGAAAAAGACTATGGGTTTGTAGCACCTGATGGTTTTCTCTAGTAAATAAAGCAAAGAATAGAAAGGGGGGGGAATGAAATTTTCTACTATTCCACAGTAACCTGAAACCACTCCTAACACCGAGGTGTCTTGGGAATTCATGCTTAGTGAGGGCTCTGTTTCATATGTGGCATTTCTACCAACAGCAGAGCCTGCCAATGGCTGGCCTGAAAGCCAGCCATTATCCACCTGCCATTTTTGTTGTTGTTGCGGCAGTTTTTGGCTGGGACCAGGTTTGAACCCATCACCTCTGGTATATGGGGCCAGAGCCCTACTCCTTGAGTCACAGGCACCACCCATCCACCTGCCATTTTGTAAAAAGAAAATAAATAAATAGAACCAAACCTTTGCTCAGGGCTGTGAATACTAAAATTTGCCAAAGGAAGTGGTGGGAGCTGCATTACTTAAATCCTTTCAAAACTGCCTGAATAAAGCACTTCACTTGGACACACAGAGAATAGACTGGCCCTGATCCTGCAGGGCATCCATAAGATGACCTCAGAGTTTTTTTCCTGAGTCTGGTTTCTATGAGGAAGAAAGGCTGGAGCTGAACCAGTGAAACAAAGAAGTAAGTTCATACCCCTCCCGCCCATCCTTAAGCCCTTTAATCTTTAGTTGGGTTCTGATTCCAGATCATTTCCACCAGAGAAGTTGTAAAAGCATCCACACATAATGTCATCCTAAAATATTGTAAGCTCATCCTCTGCATTGTAAAGCAAGAACCCATTTCAAAAAGCCTTTGGTGCTTCTGTTTTGTCTTCCATAATTACTACAAATGTCATCAGGAATGGACTCTGAATAATTCTCCCAATTCCCTCTGGTGCCTCAAACTGCCCTCCACCTTGCAGCGGTCAGAAAGAGTAAAATGTTCCCTTGTACAGCTTTTCAGCATCTATTATGAAGTCAGTCTGCTCTTTGGGATCCAAATACCCACATGGCAGCTCCCCTGGAAGAAGCTAGAATCCAGAAAAGTAACAGCAGAGAGAAATGGTCATCTTTCAGGAGGTGCAGCTTTGCTTTCTTTTCTTCTTCTTTCATTCATTTTCTCTTTAGAAAGCAGATAAGGAGGTATTATTTATCAAGAAGGAAGTGTGTGCATTAGCTGCCATGGTAACTTATGTTACTATTGGCATTATCCAGGCCAATTAAGATCCTTTCATGATGTTCAGTTCCTTCTCCGGCCTGAAAACCCACTGAAGTCAGAGACAGATAAATATCTTACAAGCACTGAGCATCAGGCTTCGTATGTCCCTCTTTTGACTTTCCTGGAAATCTTACTGTGCAGTGGAGCTGCACTGACTCCCGAGTCTCTGGGAGGACCTGGGTCCTGGACCGGTGAGCTCTAGCTCTGGGCATGGAGAGACCTCATTACACAGAGTTCTGTCCTGGCCATTGCACCCTTCTGCACCTGCTTCAAAGTTGCTCTGCTGGTAGAATCTGTGTCTCACTTGGTCACTGCTCTTCTTTCCCAGTGCTCTTTGCTTGGGCCATGGTCCCTGCAGTGATATCTCTTCAATGTTAAAACTGCTTGTGTGTTGAGATTCATTCATCCATCTATCCATTCCTTTATTACCTATTATATACCAGATGCTGTATTTGGTTTAGGAATGCAGAGATGGATGGAACATGGTTTCTGTCTTCAAGGAACTTACAGTTTAATAGATGAGGCAGACAAATAAAAATGCCAGTGATTTTATATGTAGGCATATAAAATTCACCTCAGATGAAAGATTTGACAGTAAAACATGTCATTGTCACTTCTGTTGTGCAGCTCCCCAGTTTTTCCTCCTACTAACTTTAACAAAGTAACTGAAGCTCTTCCAAGGATATGTGCATAAGCGTATCCCATGTATCCAGGTTGGGGTGGGCATACGGTGGCTGTCTTCTGGACATGTGGACTCTAATTGAAGTGGTGAGTATATAGACTCACTCTGGTGGGCACCCTGCAGAGCCCTGTCCCAGTTTGGTACCCTAGCAAACACATTTCATTCTGTTCAACTCCCATTCCTGCAGCTGTGGGCCAACCCCTCTAGGTTACCGTGATATCTACGCGTGTACCAATCCTTAATTACCTGCTGATCTTAAAACTTACTGTTTCCTTAGCCACTTCTTTGGAGGTGACATAAGGCACCTTACAACTTGCATTTCTAAATCCCACCTGAGTCATTTCCATTGCTTCTTTAGGTAGGCCCAAACCTGCCACATCACACTTTATCAGTTCACCATATTGTAAACTATTGGGCAGGGAGAAAGGCCATATCAGGTTAAAAGTGTGCTTGTCCAACTCAAGGTAGGGTAGTTGAATGCTAGTGGCTCACAGCACGGAGAAAATACTAATAGAGGATTTATAGCTCATAAAAGTTTGCTTATGTTCAGCACTCAGACTCATCCAGTGTGCACTGAGACACTTACACTGGTTGTTAAAAACCTGGTGTATGGGGCAGTGCCTCTGGCTCAAGGAGTAGGGTGCCGGCCCCGTATACCAGAGGTGGTGGGTTCAGACCTGATAACTCAGTGTCCATGCTATACAAATTGAAAACCATGTCTGTGGTTCACAGCTGTGATACAAGTAAATATTTCCTTGGACAACTCTAAATAAAAAGTACCTATATTTTATGTATAATCAAGCATATATATAAGGCTTGGGGTTTTAAAAGCATTTTCTGAGGCTTTTTAACCTTGCCTTAAACTTTTCTCAGGTGTAACTTCTTAGAATAAGCAATGGGGCCAAGCAGGCAGAGCCTTGGACTGCCTACCTCCACTTCTTCAAAGCCCCTGGTCTTTTGCATTGGGTTCAGAGTAAGATTCCTTCCAGAGAAAGTGCTGCAGTAATCAGGAAGGCAGTAGGAACCCCATGGGGGTTTCATATTAGGTGCACAAGGACAACACTCTGGTGGTATTTCCCTGGGCGCCACAGGTCTGCATGGAAAAGGGCTCTTACTTCAGTCTTGAGGATGTGGCATGGGTCTGCAAAGGCTTTCTGTGTGTGCAAAGGATGGGATGGGACAGCTGTGTGCCTTCCAGGCAGAGACAGCATGTGGAAATCCCCCAAAACAAGGCAAAGGAAGGTTAGCACTTTCAGAAAAGTGTGAAGTTGTGCCATTTGGCTGGTAGGTTTGGTATAAGAGAGTCCTGAAAAAGCAAGCCCAGGTCAAACCTGGCTCCAGCCCACTCCACCTTGTCAGTTTCACCTCCTTCAACGAATGCTCTGGATCCGGTGGTGCCTACCAATCCCTCGGACTTCACAGCCAGCGAGCATCCACAGGTTCTTCAGAACTTTGACTCCAAACACATGACTGAGCCTGAAAAGCCTTACCATGGAATCCAGGCAGCTCGCCCGTGCATTGCGTCCTTGCAGTCCGCAGATACTCATCAACTTTCCAGATTCCTCACCCCTATCATGCCTGAGGACTGATTGATCTACGCCGTGTGCTGAGCTGAATTGAAAATGCCAGAATTTTCTCCCCTCGTGTGCCATAGAGCACCATGATGGTTGCCAACAAGGGAACGTTGGAATCCTCAAAACCGAAGAGCCCAGTTCGCCGTCTTTAAGGAGCTTTCCTTTCTGGTGGAGAAGCCACAAGCCCTACACTGCTCGTTATGGTAACCAAATTGTTGATTGTGACAAAGCAGGTTTTGTGGACAGGAAACAACCGCTTCCCTTCTCCTTTGGAGGACCTAAAAAAATTTGATCTTAGTTAAGAATCCATAAATAATTACATAAACAATTACTCAGCCTTGCCTTTTTTCTTTTAATCTTATGAGGGTACTTTGACCATTATAATCATAGACACTATTTCCCTTCAGTTTCCACAGTGAATAAAAATAGGAAAAAAACGTAAATAGTAGTTGAGTTTGAAGAGTTTCATTGGTTGTGAGAAGACATTGGTTCTTGATTCATTCTGCACCCTATTTTGCTAATTATGCCTGAGTATGCAACGAAATGCAAATCCTTCCACACCCCCCCCAGACATAGCATAAGATTATTTTTAAAGGAACTCACAGGGAACATAAATTTCCCAGCTATATGAAATCCCTGGATTAAAACTATGCTTTCAGATATGAACCCTCGCTCCAGTATGTAGTTTTAAATATCTAAGCTTTAACTTCTCCCCAGCCATAAAGAAGTTAAAAGCCAGATCTTTCTCTAAACAGAGGTTGGGTTTTCTAATATACTCTGTATAGGACAATAAGTGATGGTAATGTTCCATAAATGCTAAGTTGGTTTATTCTATGTAGCTGTTCTGTGGGAAGTTGAGAATAAAAACATGACCTATCCACATGAGCCATAATATTTGTCGTATACTTAGTGATAGATTAGACATCTACTGTTTGGAAATGTTCTGGAGAAAAGGAAGGGGTCATTTTACCTCGGGGAATAAGACTCGTTAACATGAATTAGAATTTCCAGGATTTGAAGTGAAAACACTTGATTTAATATTTAATATTAGTATTATATGCATTTTAAATATTTTATAGCCACAACAATACATCCTTATAATTTGAATGTTATAATGCCATATGATATGCTGTGACTAGTGAAGCTTATTTGATAAAAATTATCAAGACAGAAGCTTCATTCGGCACTCTGAGTCGTGGAATTGTACCTTTTTTTCAGTAAAGCCTATTTGCATTTGCCTCATAAGAGTAGAGACTTCCAGGCTGGAGTGCAGTGGCACCATCATAGCTCACTTCAACCTTGAACTCCCAGGCTCAAGCAATCCTCCTGCCCCAGCCTTTTGAGAAGCTGGGATTATAGGTGTGTGGTACCATGCCTGGTGATTTCTTTAATTTTTTGTAGAGATGGAGTCTTGCTCCAGTCTTGCTCCTCAGTTTGCTCAGGCTGATCTCCAACTCTTAGCCTCAAGCAATTCTCATGTCTTAACCTCCCAAAGTTTCCAGGATTACAGGTGTGCTCCAGTGTGCCTGGTCTCATAGAAGTACATCTGATAGCATAAACGCCATCTCTATTATTCTCCTACATCTGTTGAGCAAAGGGCTAAGGCACTCAGGTCCAAGGAATCTAAGATGAATACAATGTTGTCTTTGTCCTCCTGGAGTAAAACACAAGTGGGATGGAATGTTTCATGTGTTATGACATAACCGTGAACAAGGTGCAGAGGAAAGGGAGGAGGGGGGTAACATGGGGGGGGGGTAGGCATTGGGTCCAGTCCACTGTTTTTGAACATTTTTTATCTCACGGCACACTCAAACTTATAGTTAAACTTCCATGGGACACTTAAATCATGTTGATCAAAAAGAAGGGTGAAAAAAAAAAGAATATTCTTTCTTACCCTGCTTTGAACTTCTTTTGAAAATATTTGAATTAATGATTGTTAAAAATCTTTGCAGCACAACCTAAAATCCTCTCATGGTATACCAGTTAAAAATCGCTGGTTTAGAAGGCCATAGGCCTGGTATACACAATCCTGCAACACAAGATTGACCCATAAAATAGGAGGAGATGGCATGAAGAGGGTTGTTTTAGAGAATCAGAAGACTTAAGTATGGCTCTTTATCTAGTTACTTACTAGGCTTATGACCCTGGGCAACTCAGAAACCCTTTCTGAGTTTTCTCATCTGCAAAATAGAAGTAATAAAAGCAGCTCAACATAGAAGGGTGGTTTTAAGGCTCCACTGAGCTACTGCATACGAAAAAGTCTGTGACGGTATGCACCATTGTAAAGTCAAAAAATTGTTAAGTTGAACGATGGTAAGTCAGGAACCATCTGTACACATATATATTTGTATTATGCACACTGGCGTCCCATTCCAAGTTCTGTGGCTACTGGGGAGCTTCCTACTGAGAGAGGAAGCTGAAGAATTTTGGGAGGACCCAGAAGAGATGGGTAAGAAGGTAAAAACAAGGAATAAATGGGAAACTCAAGACTACAATGTGCAATGAACACAGGAAGGGCTCCAGGTGTTTCCCATCTTCACGAAGAATGAAACAAAAAGAAACAGATTCAAATCTCAGCACAAGGAATGTTCCTAACAAAAAGAAAGGCTAAATGCCTGAGGTGATGGACACCTCAATTACCCTGATTTGATTAATTCACAGTTTGTGCCAGTATGAAACATCATATGTACCCTATAAAGATATATAACTATTATGTACCCATAATAATTAAAAGTAAAATTGTATGTAAGTTGAACTTAACCATAGTTCAATTTATAATTTTTTGACTTTACAGTGGTACAATACCATCACAATCTTTAAAAAAGATTTTCATATGTACTAGTTCAGTGGAGCCTTAAAACCACCCTTCTATGAGATGTTGATCCAATATTACTACTTCTGATTTATAGATGAGAAAACTCATCTACAACATATATATATAATACATACATATATATACACACAGGTATATTTTAAAAATTCCTAGCACAAGACATTTGGGTCAGGGATAGGATTTTGTTTTTTTCTAAAGAGCTGTTGAAACATTAAAATGGCCTATAGGCTCAGCGCCTCTGGCTCAGGTGGCTAAGGCACCAGCCACATACACCTAAGGTGGCGGGTTCAAATCCAGCCTGGGCCCACCAAACAATGACGGCTGCAACCAAAACAAAACAAAATAGCCGGGCGTTCTGGCCAGTGCCTATGGTCCCAGTTACTTGGGAGGCGGAGGTAGGAGACTCACTTGAGCCCAGGAGTTGGAGGTTGCTGTGAGCTGTGATGCCACGGCACTCTACCCAGGGGGATAGCTTGAGGCTCTATCTCAAAAAAAAAAAAAAAAAAGGCCTGTAAAGGAAGGTTCTGGTTCTCCCCCTCAGGGAGTCTTTAAAAATAGGGAGAAGGGAGCTATATTATGGTGGGTCCCTGTTCAATGCAGAGTCCATAAAACAGAGTTTATGTATAAGAAATGGCACAGATGATGCTGGGCACAACTTTAAATTATTAATTTGGGGGAGAAGCAGAATCCTGAGGATCACATTAGGGCCACACTCACCCTTGTGGGTGCAGGGATGGGAAAGATACGCCTTCTCTTCCCCAGACCTTTGTTATTCTCTGTTCCTCTGTGTAATTTCACATGTTTTGTGGCGTATCATGTAGCCCGAGGGCCATAAAAGTCATTTGCACCAAACATACAACTGCTTGCTTTTTTTTAAAGTAGCATTAAGTCAGCTCTTTTATGTATATTTTTATTTCAGATTAACGTGAGGATACAATTTTGTTATAATGTTTGCATTTGGTAGGCAAAGTCCCTGTTAAAGTTGTGTCCCGCACCCAGGAGGTGTGCCACATATCCTTACTTTGTGCCCATTAGGGGGGCACACCCATCCCCCTCGCTGCTCCTCCCTTCCTCTCCCTTCTGATTCCTTCCCATAACTTGAGTTAAATTGAGTTGTTTCTCTCTTGTGTGGGTGTGTATTAGATCATCTATTGCCTTTGTATTAGTATTGAGTACATTGGATACTTGTTTTACAATTCTTGTGATACATTACTAAAAAGAATGTGTTTCAATTCCATCCAGGTTAATACAAAAGATGTAAAGTCTCCATCTTTTTATGGCTAAATAGTATTCCATTGTATACATATACTACAATTTATTAATCCATTCCTGGGTTCATGGGCATATAGGTTGTTTCTACAGCTCGGCGATTATAAATTGAACTGCAGTAAACAATCTAGTGCAAATGTCCTTGCAATAAAATGATTTTCTTCCTTCTGGGTAGATGCCTAGTAATGGGATTATGGGATCAAATGGACGTTATTTTGAGTTACAATGCTTTCTTTTAAACACTTGGCCTGATCCCCATTCTTGGTGGGATTCTATAATTCCAGCCCAGTGTCATGGAGAGCACTGTACAGGCTTAGGGAATGCCAGACTGTGAACCAGAATCTTCAGTGCCACCAGGTGCAGACGTAGACCAAAGAAAAGGCAAGAGATCATCTGTACAACCAGCCCAAACATACTTCAAAGACATTGTTTTCTCTGTTTACGTTGTTCTGGAGTATTCTCACACTGACATCAGAATAAACCTGACTTCCATTCCCAAAAGAGATGTCAGTCTATGAATGATCAGAGGCCTACAGTGGCTTTGCCAGTCTGGCTCTGGGATAGTCCAGCCATTACTCCTGCCTCTGTTGTTCTTTGGCTGTGAGAGGAAGGATTCAGGGCCAGAGGATGTGCCAAGGGGTTCTCTACTTCCCAGTTGTGATATTTGGGTCAGACCCATTTCTGACATGCAGTGTTCTTTCTTAAATGTATTTCCCATCACGTCACACCACAGCTCGGTGTGCAGACTCCTTTTTCCACCTCCATGATTGGCAGGGTGGGAAGGTGGTGTCTGCCTCGAATGTTTGTGTAGACATCAGGGAAAATGGCAAGAGTAGGAGGAAGTTTCTGTCGTAACCGTCTATTTTTAGTGGCTTATAAACTTCTCAATATTCCCTTGGCCCGAAGCTACACATGCTTGGTTTCAGCCCAACGGGAAATTATTTTGGAAAGTTTGAGCAAAATCCTCTCCATTGCTGCTTGGACAGGGTAAGGGACGGATATAAATGGGCTTTTGGAAAAACATGTCTGTCACTTTGGGGCTGGTGTAGAACTGGATACAGGGATCCTACCTGGGCATGTGTCCTCCTCAGGCTCCCATTGGAGGAAGAGCTGCTGACTGAGGCCCTTCCAGTCCCAGGGAAGGGGCAGCAGCATTGCCCCAGGGGAGAGGGCTGACAGCGGGAGGTCAGAACCCAGGAAACTCGAGGTCTAGTGGGACCACTGTTTTTCCTAGTCCTGTGGCCTTCAACAGGTCTATTCCCCTCTTTGGGGTTCAGTTGCCTCCTCTGTAAAATGAAACACTTAGGTTAACTCTCCAATTTTAAAGTTTAAATTCTGATCTCTCAATAAGAGGATTGAAACAGTTCAACTTGGAACCATAGTACTCAAATAATTGGGGGAAAATTATCTTCATCCTTTAGAGATGCTGCAGGTAAGAAGCCACTGAAACCCAAAGGCAGGCTTTTCCTGAAGCCCATACGATGGAGAATAAAAGAAAAAACTGATGCTCTGGCATAAAAATATAGAGAGGATTTCTTGTTTGTAGAGGGTGGAGATACAGGAGAAATCTAAACAAAAGTGATGATTTTTAGATGGTAATTCTGTGGTTTCCCATAAGTGAAACTGTCCATTCAAGTAGATGGAAACCAAGCTTGACTCTTTCCTTCCCAAAACGTGAAATAGTGAATTTATTCCTTCAACTAATATTCATTGAGCGTCTGGTAATTTTCACCTTTTCCTCTTCGAGTGGGAAGGGACAGGGACAGAGAAAGGAAAAGGAAAGAGAAGAGAATAGGTTGACCATCTTGACGCAGAAGGTAGGGCTTGGGGCCTAGGGCACACACGCAACTTGAAAACGGTCTAGGTTCTAGGAAGGACCTAGAACATCACTGAGCAAACTGATACCAGATGCCCGGATTAAACATGTCTGCTTCCCATGAGCTGCTAAGCTTCAGAGGCAAATCCTCCCACCTGGCTGACGAGCTAAGACGCTGGGCTCTGTGCTGCAGCAGCTGGCGAGATGCCATCACACCTACGTCGACCCCTCGCTTCCTTGCGCTGTCATCCATTCCCATGGGAAGCTCTGAGTTCCCACACGTCCTCAGCCAGGAAGGTCAGCGTAGACACATCTGGGAGTAGCGTGGGGTACGGCTGATAAGCACCAGCTGCCGGACCCTCCTTGGCCTGGAGCACCACATCCTCTTCCCATATTAGCTGCTGCAGCAGAACCACACGCCCGGGGCCAGAGCCTGATCAGGGCCAGCTTTTGAGAATGAGAAAAACAAAGAGTGTGGGCACCAGTGGTGCTGAGCTGGATAGACATGGTTTGGGTGCTGCTATTGCCAGGAGCAGCAGAGAAAGGGTGGTGGCATCCTTCTGAGGCTTTGGTATGAAACCATAAGAAAGGTACTGTCATCAACCTGGGGAAAAAAAAAAAGACATCAGAGCATTAGAGCAGTTCTTCTCGGGCTTTCACCTGCATGCAAACCACCTGTGGATCCTCAGCAGGTCTGAGCTCAATCAGCACTTCAACCCTGGTGCCTGCAAGTTGCTAGTGTTAACAAACTCCATCCAGGGTTATGCTCCAAGAACCAGACTTTGTTGTTTTTTAAGAAACAGTGGATTTTATTTGGTTTTCTAATTTTCTTAACACGGGCAGGGTGTTCTCCATACATAAATTAAAAGCCATCCATAAATGAATTCACTGTTCACTCTTCTCGGGGTATGCATTTTTAGGGATACAAGCAGGTAGAGAGAGTGCCAGGTGGGAAAGACACTGGGGGTAAAGAGCACTGACCACGCGTATACACAGACCTCATGCCATGAACCCGACTTTGAATAGCAAGGCTCTGTTTTAGTATCCCTGACGCTGCTCCCCAGGAGTAGGAACATGATTATGCATCAAGTTGGACCAATCATAACATCAGAACTTGGGCCAAGGGGTGGGCCCATGACCCCGGGAAACCAAGCAGAGTTTTTGCCTTTTTTTTTTTAATGAGGAAGGATGAGGGCAGGCAGCATAGAACCTGGAGAAGGAAAGCTCCCACTACGAGTGATGATTCCCGTGTCTCAGAGGAGCAGATATACGAGAGAAGTGGAACACAAGAGCAGAGAGTCCTGACTGTGTTCAATGTCCTTGTTCTAGTTGTCCCTAAACATGGCTCCCCCTTCTTGTCGTTTTCCTATATGAGTCCACAAATCATCGTTGATTGTTTAAGCCGAGGTGTTCAACCTGGCTGTCATTAGAATCTGATGCTGCGGTCCCGTACCTGGGGACTGATTCTATGTTCCAGGACACAACTTGGGCACAGGTGGTTTTCAAAGCTCCCCAGGTGTCTGTGATGTGCTGCCAAGACGGAGACCTACCAAGGTAAGACCATCCAAATTGGGTATGCATTAGAAGCAACTAAGAATCTAAACTGGGTTCTCAGAAACCACCAGTGTAGAAAAGTCAGGCTAAGCAAGAAGGCCGGGACAGCATCTACCCAGGGAGATGCTGAAGAGAGGGGGGCTGAGGACAGTACTCAAGTTTTCAGTGACCTCCCTGTTCCCAGAATTTGTGCCATGAGATGCCATCTCTGAATTATGTGTAGCACTTGGTCGTGTTTTGGTTTTTGTTTCCAAGAGTTTAACTCTTGCTCCAAATCGTATGCTCCTTAAGGGCAGGGATGTATGTGATGCTTCTTTCATTTCTTTCAAAACACCAGCCCCCAAACATGCTTGATTGGCATTCCCAAATGCAGGGGATAATGGGCATCCGAGCCTCACCTTTCAGTCTTCCCAACGCCCTCCTTGACTGTGAAGATTCCTAAAGCTGCAGCCCACCATGTTCTCAGCATGTTTGGGGGGTGGGAGGGGAAGGTTCATCCAGTGCTGATTTTGTAGTCCAGACCCACAGCTTAGTTCAGAGTGGATAGAACATGCCAGGAGTGGAGGATCAAGGGGTTTGTGAACTCCCTTGCCACTTCAGGTTCAACAACTTGTTCTTTTGAAATAGAAATAGCTGCTAGTATTTTTTTTTTTTCAAGTTCAGGCCCTTTTCTCAGAAATGCAGTTGCCTGTAGAAAACTGACACTCCCTACTGAGTCCTTAACAGCTGTAAGCCCCAGAGCAATAGTAATTATTCTGCAGCCTCCTTGCTGAATTCCAGCGATACTGACTGCCAGGGCCTGAGCAGATGCGCACTGGAGCTGGTGGGGGCCTTGCAGAGCTGTTTGGGTGGTAGCCTCTCCCCTTCCCTCGGGAGGACTTGCCCTGGGAGGCTTCCAGGCAGACCTTCCACCGTGGGTGTGTGGAAGGAGTCCCAGGGAGTGGGTGTAGAGCTCTCTGGGGGAGCCTCTGGGTGGTTCTCCCTGAACTCAAAGAATCTTAAGCTTAATAAGGGACTGAGCTGATAGTTAAAGAGCTGTGTGCCTTGCCAAGAAAAAATGCATTTGAAAGTTCATTAACATGTAGAAAATCTTCTACAATGTAAACACTCTCATTCTTCTTATTATTATCGCATGGATGAGAACAATAGTGTATGTGAAGGTACCTTCTGTCAAAAGCCCTCTGTCAGGAGTCCAGAGCTTAGCTATGTCTTCTAGTTTATCCTGCCACTAACTTGCTGTGTGACCTGGGATAAGTCAGTTCACTTGTCTGGGCTTCAGATTTCTCGTGGCGAGATCGCTGTAGTCCATTCTAGCAGCAACATCTTTACGATTAAGCAAATTAATGCATTAACTAAGGTCCATAACCTCCAAATAACATACGTGAGAAACTAATTACAATTACTAGCAAGAATGGTAAGAGGCTATTTCCAAGTGACTTGAATCTACATAAAGGTCAATGCTTTTATTTTGTGGAGACTTGGCAGGAATAAAAGGCTAATTGGGGAGAAGTTGTGGCCTCCTAGTTGTAGGCTTGGCGTATTAAGTGGATCCTCTTTGGCTGAGTGAGATAGAAAATTCATTTTTTCTAGCCCCTTTGCAAATTTCTATTGTGCTCTGTCTCTCTCTTCCTCCTTCTTCCCCAGGCTCAGTAATGTCCAGAGGGGATTTCCCCCAGCACAACTGGGAGAGACAAGGGAGTGGGTGGGGGGAGTCCAGTCAAGTCAGCAGCTGCTTACTGCACCCTCTCCAAGGGCACTAAGCACCTAGCAAGGGATCCTACCCCCAACACTGCCCCTCTCCGTTTCATGGAGATGAAATCCAGCCAGTGCTTCCCAGCTGGCTCTGAAATAGGATGCTTTAATGATTAATTTTACCATCTGACTCCAAAAGACTTGTGTGCTGGAGTAAAGGAGCCGTCTCTCAAGAGTGTGATAATCCACACTTTGTGATCAGGTTTCCAAACACCACTCCTCTCCGTTCCTTCTCACTTGGTGGCAGATCTTGCTGTTGATAGTCTGAACACACCCCTCGCTATTACAATATAGTTTCTATGTTTTTCATTCCTAGAATGAGAAGGAGCCACAATTCATGTTTTGTGTCCTTGACCCTCCCGCTGTATTTTGTGTACACCTTTCTGGTGCCACTTATCATGGTGTATTTTAATTATTTGTGTACTTGTGCCTCATTAAATGGCCATCTCCTCCAGGGCGAGAGCTATGCCTTATTCATGCCTGTAGGCTCAGCCACTGACAGGATGAGGTTGTCAGCACTTTTTAGGTGTTGACTAAATGCTGTCCGAATGACTGCTTTGCACGAACTATGTCACAGAACTTGGGTTGTTTTCCAAGGAAAAGACTGCCAAGAATCAAAACATAAAGAGGGACATGATTTTAAGGTATCGGTAGGGGAGTACATCTAACCCCACGTCTAGATCCTGAGTTAACAGTTGTCAGTTTAAGCAAATGATTGGTGAAATCAAATCAGTTTTATGTCTTGTAAGTAAGACTCCAAATTCTTCTAAGGTGACATGAAGTAATCCTATGATGCCTGCCTTAAACACGTAGAAGTAATCAAGTCTGTATAATCGTCCATTCATAAGTATTTATTAAATGAATGAAAAATTAGTCTCTTAGTAAGCAGAATATATTAAAATTCCTTTTATATTTATTTGGACTTAATTATGTTTTTATATTTATTTATTTTGAGACAGAGTATCACTCTGTTACCCTCAGTAGAGTGCTGTGATGTCACAGCTCACAGCAACCTCAAACTCTTGGGCTTAAGTAATTCTGTTGTCTCAGCCTCCCAAGTAGCTGGGACTACAGGTACCCACCACAACACCCGGCTATTTTTTTGTTGTAGTTGTCATTGTTGTTTGGCAGGCCCTGGGCTGGGTTCGAACCTGCCAACCCAGTGTATGTGACCAGCACTCTAGTCCCTGAGCTATAGGCACCCGGCCTTTAGTATTTTTTTTAAATGAGAAAAGAAGTAAACTTGGTGGGGGGTGTAGCACTTAAATGTTAGCTATTTTTATTTCTTTAAGGTATATCATGAAGTGGCATGCTTCTCTATTCAGCACAAATCCAAGCAAATGCCAAGAATTCCCACACCCTTGTGTTAAACTTAAAGCAAGTAAAAAACAACTTTTGAAAAATTGTCCAGTTAAATATGCAGAATAGTTTTGTGCATCTGAAGCACTTTTTGTTTGGTAGCCTTTACTCTTCAGCAATGCTTTGATGTAGCAAGGCAAGAAATATTATCTTCCATTGATAGATGAAAAACGTGGTGGCTTAGTAGAAGAAGGGGGCTAGATCCCAGGACTCCTTCTCTAGTGTCCCTTCCGTGACCTAACTCTGAGTTTGGTAGCCCATGAGTTGTCCTTTTGACTTGGCTTCATTCCCTTTGCTTTGTATAAAGTTTGATGAAGATGATTAACTTGGTACTGGTCCCCGAGACTCCTCTAAAATGGGGCCAAAGGACCGAGGAGAGAAGGTACCTTAGTCCCTTTTGTGCTGCAATACAGAATGACAGGGGCTGATGATTTATAACGAACAGAATGTTATTGGCTTACAGTTCTGAAGACTGGCAAGCCCACAGTTGAGGGGTGGTATCTGACGAGGGCCTTCTTACTGTGTCATGATGTGGTGAAAGGCATCACATGGCCAGAGAGCAAAGCGAAAAGGAGGCCACACTTGTCCTTTATAAATAACCCACTCCCAGGATAATCATGTTAAGCCATTCATGAGGGCAGAGCTAAATACTGTTATAATGGCAAGAAAATGTCAGCATGAGTTTGGGAGGATCGGACAGTCTAATCATAGCAGAAGGGAAATAAGGGAGATTCTGTTTGTTGCTTACTGAGATACATTTCATTACTTACTGATGTCTTCAAAACTCCTAAGGGGATTTGGCTAATTTCATCAGGGACTAAGAGGGTCTGATTTTTATTTTTTTTCAGTTTGGCTAGGGCTGGGGCTTGAACCTGTCACCCTCGGCATATGGAGCCAGTGCCCTACTCCCTGAGCCACAGGCACCGCCCCAGGGTTTCATGTTTTTAATAACCCTGGTAAGATGCTGGGTGCAGTGGCTCTCACACCTGTAATCCTAGTATTCTGGGAATCCAAGGCAGGTGAATTGCGTGAGCTCAGGAATTTGAGACCTGCCTGAGCAAGATCAAAACCCCAGCTCTACTAAAAATATAAAAACCAGCTGGGTGTTCGGAGGGCATCCGTAGTCCCACCTACTTGGGAGGCTGAGATAGGAGGATCAATTGAGCCCAAGAGTTTGAGGTTGCTGTGAGCTGTGACACCACAGTACTCTACCCAGGGTGACACAGTGACATTCTCAAAATATAAAAAATAAAAAAAATTAATCCTGGTGAGTGAGATATTTTTACTGGGCAGGCATTCCTCTCACCTCTCCCCACCCCACTCCCCATCTCAACAGTGAGGACAAGACCCTATTGCCCACACTAGCTTTCCTCCTCCCTCTGAGCCTAGATTGGGTATAGGGTGAGTCTCCCTCCCCCCCTCCAGAGGAATTAAACATAGTTTCTGGCTTCAGATTACCCTGTATCCCCAAATATGGGCACAAGAGTCACATCCGTTTTAAGGATTGTTTTGCTATTTATGAACAGGAAGACAGACAGGAGATGACAACGCTTATAACGTGCAAAGAGCCACTTTATATGGCTCAGAAGCAGGCGCCAGATTGGGGTGAGGCAAGTGAGGACAGGCCACAGAAGTGCAGGTCAGATCTGAGCCTGTCTTCATTTAAAATGTTGATATTTTATTTAAGCTGGAATTTTTGTGCACTAAAACATTAACTATTTTGCTTTCTGACGTTTTTGGTACCTGCTTATCTTTTGACTGAGTCCACAGTGTTCCAGTTACCACACTGTCAGCTCACAGTTAGTCACTGACTTGCTTTTTCAGTGGTCTCAGAACAGATCAAGGCCTTGGCATTTCCAGAACACGATGAGGAGGCATCATTTCTTCTGATAAATTAACAGACAGATTGGAAACTCAACAAGTACGGGTTCCCTTTCTTCTACTCTTGAGTGTGCAAATGTCTCAAAGCTTGAAGGAATCTTCACCGTAATTACTATGTTGAAATGGAGCACGGCAGGTGAGCACGTCTGCAGATCTCTTCTGCCTGGAGACGGAGGGAAGGATTGTTTCTACTTCCAGTGGAAGGAAACTTTGCGAGGCTGCGGGCTCCCTTAGCACTTTGTTTCTCCTGGATCACAGCTCTTCCACGGCCAGTGTGTCTGCTCACGAGTCTGCCTCCCCCAGGACTCTGAGTTCCTCTGTGCCAGGATATTGTCTTACTGTTTCTCCCCAGCACCAAGCACAGCACCTGGCTGGACCTGCTCAGTACATGTGATTGGAAGGAAGGAATGGGCAGTGTTCCTGACACATGCAAAAGGGTTTGGGGAGACACTTTATTACAGTGCTTTTTGTTGGCATGAACTTTTTGTACCAGAAATTCTTTAATAAATCAGAACCAAGTACTTTCTGTAAATGCTATTTAGCTCTCTCTTCCAACATTTTCACTAGTGAGAGTTCAATATATGTTGGGTCTAGCCATTTAGGGAAGTTCTTAATGTCTAGCCAGAATATGTCAGCACGAGTTTGGGAGGGATCTGTCCCTTGAAACCATTATTTTCTCCCATCCAAGAACTGAACAGGCCTGACCCTGCTTAGCTTCTGTAATCAGATGAGATGGGGCACATTCAGGGCGATACGGCCATAAACTTGAAACTGCTATATATATATATATATATATTTTTTTTTTTTTTTTTTTTTTTTGGCAGTTTTTGGCCAGGGCTGAGTTTGAACCCGCCACCTCCAAAATATGGGGCCAGCGCCTTACTCCTTTGAGCCATAGGCAGCTGAAAAGTTTTCTTAAATTAATCAGGACCTATTGGGTTTCAATTGACAGACTCCAACTGAAATTAGCTCAAGCAAAAGTGGTAATTGGCTCTACAGAAAATTCCAGGGATGAATTGAAGTCATCCCTCCAGGGCTTGAAATGATGTCATCAAGGCCTCATCTTACACTGCAGGTGACCAGGGTCGCCAGCATCCTGGGGCTCACCTGCACCTGCTTAGCCCCTACCTATGAGGAAGTGCAGCTTCACATTAACTCTGCCAAGAAAGTTCTGGACAAAACTGGTCCAGCCTAAATCATGTGCTCCCAGGTAAACCTATCACTGGGGTACACTGAGCAAGCCTGAGGCATACTCCAACACCTGTGGTGGAGGAGGGGTGAGGAAGGGCCATTCCTACCTGCACTGCCTAGCCCGGGTCCCTCAGAAGAAAGAAGGTCCCCTTTCTGAAAAATGGGGCTGAGCCCTGGTAGGCAGAAACAACAGATGCCTACTACATTGTCACATTTCACATCACACTGTACTTGTTACATTTACTTGTGTTTTAATTATAGTTTTCATTTATCTTTACTTAAGTCACTAACTAGAATATAACTGGAGAAGTTTTACAGTTTGACCTTTACCTTTTCCCCCACTTTGGAAGTTTTTTTCCAGGTCTACCTTAAGTGATTTGTTTTCTTATTTTCCACCCTCCGTCCTTGGTCTGTCTGACTTGCAATCTCTCCCCCTCGGGCTTGGCTCAGTAGTCTGCTCTTCATTACCCAGGGGTATCTTGGGCTTGTGGTTATTGACAACAGTTTCCTGTGTGTGTGTGCAGTGTATGTACTGTTTTTACTCTTGACCATCTTCAAATGTCACTTCTTTCTGATAGCTTTCAGCAGGTGTCAACAAGCAAGCTGCCTCACTTCTCTGGGAATAAGCCTCACGGAGTATGCATGGTCTGGGCGCTCACTGTAGGGGTAGGAAAGGCACGCTGATTCTCCCATATACATGCTGTCCTCTCGCACCATCAAGCATTTGCATGCCCTGTCATCTCTGTCTGAAATGCCTTTGCCGGCCAATTTCTACTTGTTCAAGTGTCCATGCAGAAGTCTCTTCCTATGGGAAGCTCTCTGGCCATGCCAACTGGCATAAGGACAAGGTTCTTCCATAATCAGTCAGTACAGACATTTACAGAGTCACTGGTTTACTGCTGGAGTCAGTTCCAATTGGTCAGTTAAATATCTTTGGTTAGAGCCCCTTCTGTGTGTTCCCTGGCATTCCATATCTATCACTAGTGCCAGAATCGCGTTGTTTGGGTATACACCTGTTTATTTATCTTGCTCTCCTAGTAACTAGTGACTTTTCACTCTGTTCCTATGGTGTCTGGAGCATAGTAGGCCTCTGATAATGTTTGGGGGATGACCTATCCTTCCACTCAGAGCCTCCTGCGCTCTGCGGCAGGTCCCTGATCTTCCCAGCACATACATCTATTAGGGAACATTGCTATTTGTTTATGTGTCTCTTTTCCTCTTCCATTGCAAAGTTCCATGTGGTGTATAACTAGGTCTTTCTTTCTATTATCTGTCTGGCATATATATTAGGTGTTCTATAAATGTAGAAAGTATATTTTTAGGTTTACATCTTTTAAAAAAGTTTCAAAGTTGCAGCTTATTGTGAACTTTTTGTTTTTATCTACTGAAGTGCTTGCTTATTTAATGTGACTTTTGTTAGCAGTTTAGAAGTTCCTTAAATGTTGTCAGGTACAGACTGTTAAGTGCACCACTGTACTCTGTTACTCTTGATATTGGGAGAACAAATTCAGAAACAATAAACATGACTTGGACAATCTCTGAGACCCTCAGTCCTATTATATCCCCGGGATATTTTTGAGACAGTCTCACTTTGTTGCCCAGGCTAGAGTGCTGTGGTGTTAGCCCAACTCACAACTCCTGGATTCAAGTGATCCTCCTGCCTCAGCCTCCTGAGTATCTGAGACTACAGGCCCTCACCCTGACACCCAGGTAACTTTTCTATTTTTAGTAGAGATGGAGTCTTGTGCTTGCTCAGCCTGGTCTCAAACTCCCGAGCTGCCTTGGCCTCCCAGAGTGCTAGGATTACAGATGTGAGCCACCATGCCTGGCCCCTAGGATATGTTTTTATTAGGCACCTTTTGGAAGATGCCCAATAAAAGCTGGATTCTCAGCTTTTGGGCTGGATTCTCAGACCTCAAACTGGTAATGCAAGTGTATAGGACAGGAGTTTGGGTCCAAAAATGAGGTAGGGGTAGGGTGGCACCAAGACCCTGAGACCACACTGCTAGGTGGAGGGCCAGAATTAGATTCCAAGTAAAGAATCCAGAAAGGAGGACCAGGATTCTGTCTCAAAAAAAAAGGGGGGGGGGAAGGGATCCAGCCCAGAGAAGAAGCCAGAGAGAATCCTAAAAGGAGGCATTGAAAAGACTACCAGAGGTAGGGCGGCACCTGTGGCTCAAAGGAGTAGGGCGCCGGCCCCATATGCCAGAGGTGGCGGGTTCAAACCCAGCCCCGGCCAAAAACTGCAAAAAAAGAAAAAGAAAGACTACCAGAGGCAATGTGATGCAGCAAGAGCCTTGGCACTGCAAACTTACTGTTGAGTCTATGGGTAGAGAAGGATTGTTGGGGCATTGAGTGAACCCTGAAGTAGACAGAAAGAAGCTGGCTTCTTGGCTGCCTGCAGCAGCAAACTCCAAGACCACCACCAACATGCCACAAACACCCCACACAATGGTCTCAACCACTGGGGCCCACGGTGGAGGCCTGTATGCAAAGACAGGCAGCAAGATGGGGGTGGTTGCTCTTTTATGCTTTGAGCAGCCCAGATTCCGACAGCCATGGTCCTCCTTATCCTAGAGTAAGGCAGCATCAGTTTAAATAAATCTGATTAATACTGCATCAGATGCAGTTCAGAAAAAGGAGCGCAGACCAAGTCTTGGTCACCTGGTCAGCGGTTCACACTCATAGCACAACAGAGCGCTTACCACCTGGGCCAGACAAACTGGATGACTAGGATAAAACTCCAGAGAAAACGGGAAGGCTTGCTTCTTTTCTATAATTGCAATGGAGTTTAGCAGGATTTTCAAGTATGGAGAAAACAGACTTGAACCACTTTCCTCTCGGAAGGAGACACTTTCTTTCCCAGCCAGCTTACGTCAGAGTCAAAGATGAGGCTTTGATAAAACAATGTCTTTATTTCCTATGTATATTTCTTTGTTCCAAAAGGAGCACTAATGTGTTTTCATGTTGGGTTCAAAGAAGAGATTGTCCTGGAAAAGCCACAGCTCCTTTGGAAGGGCAACCAGGATGTGAAATCCTTTCCATTGAATCCTCACGCTGCTAAGCTGAGCAGTGAATTTCCTGAGCCAGGGTGAGCTCTATGGCTCAGGTGGTTTTTAATTAGAGCAATTTATATTCAAAGAATGTGCACATATGCTGTCTCACACAAAATCAATGAACTCAAGAGAAGAAACAGAAAAATGAATGTAACCAAGAAGCACTTATATGGAGGGGGAAAATTTTTTAAAATTTTTGTTTCAAGTGTTTGTGTATATAGCCTCATTCTGGCCAAATTTCAAAATATGTTGCACACTATTTAATATTCTCCCATTCTTCCCTCTTTTACCCCCGCAAAAGAAGGCTGAGCTTCATCCTAGGCATCGTTCCTAATTTTTCTTACATTTAAACAAATAACACAATTTGAGTGTCTCGTAGAACACATGGAATAATGTGCTGCTACTTTCCTTCAACCAGCCCAATGGCAAAGAGGTATTAATGAGCATGTCCCCTGAAATGAGGTCCCCCATTTTGTCATTTCCATGAAGTTTGGGGGCATATAAATATAACCCCACATTCTTTTATGAAATACATAAAGGCAATGAAATAGTTGCTTTGGTTCTTTTCTGGAGGCAGAAAGAGAAAAATGTCAAACTCTCATTGTTCAGTGTTTCTAACAGACCCCTTTTGTATAACTCGTATGACTTTCCAGCACAAAGTTCTAAATTGCAGATAATAGCTTAAAAGGCTATCTGAACCCATTCTGTTATGGAGATGAAAGAAAGGCTTTAAAATTAATCTATGGCATCTCTGAATAAAAAAGAAGGGCACTCATCCAACTCATTTCCTTGGGCCAAAGCAGTGAGCAAGCAGAACAAAAATGCCAAGATTCTGCTGCTCAAAAGCTGGGGTTTGACATGGTGCGAGCACAGCAGATCAGTGAAATTTTTGCTTCTGACCTGTCACTGTTTAGAAATACACGAGAAAGTGATATTATTCAATGTTATCACTAAATTAAAGGTTAATGGAAGGCATTGACTAAATGGAGTGTAATGTAATGATTAAGACCTGCTTTGGAACAAAATATTATTTTATGAGATGTGAATATTTAAGGGAGATGAGGTAATCTTCATTTAAAAATTAGAAAATTATCTGTTAGAAAACTGTTTAAACCCAGGAAATCAACTGAAAAACTAATTATGTTTGTCAACTAGGGATAAACACACTGGGAAATATGCAAGACACATAATTTGCAAGCATCAATTTTATTACTAAAACTGTGTCTCTGAATTTATTTATATAATAACATATACTATATTAAGGAATTAAATACAAATATTGCCAAAATAAGAGATCTAAAGAATTTTTTAAAATAGCATTATTTAAAATGGCATCTGGTGGGATGTGATAGCTCACCTATGTAATCCCTGCATTGTGGCAGGCCAGGGTAGAAGGATAACTTGAGGCCAGGAGTTCAAGACCAGCCTGAGTAACACAGCAGGACCCTGTCTCTATAAAAAATAAAAAAAAAATTAGCTGGGCCTGGTGGCATGCACCTAGAATCCTAGGTAATCAGGAGGCTGAGGTGTGCAGATCACTTCAGCCCAGCAGTTCAAGGCTTCAGTGAGCGATAATTGTGCCACTGCACTCCAGCCTAGGTAACAAGGGAAATCCTGCCTCAAAAATAAAATAAAATAAGGCAGCACCTGTGGATCAGTGAGTAGGGTGCCGGCCCTATATACTGAGGGTGGTGGGTTCAAACCCAGCCCCAGCCGAACTGCAACAAAAAAATAGCTGTGCATTGTGGCAGGCGCCTATAGTCCCAGCTACTTAGGAGGCTGAGGCAAGAGAATCGCCTAAGCCCAAGAGCTGGAGGTTGCTATGAGCTGTGACGCCATAGCACTCTACCAAGTTTGACAAAGTGAGACTGTGTCTCTAAAAAATAAAATATAATAAAATAAAGGGACATTTGCCATTAGTGTATTTAGGTGAAAAGAAATGGAGGTACTCAATGATCCAAATTAGTTAAGTATTCAGATAGATCAGTTACAAAATCATTGTGCAAATCAATACTGTTCCTATATACAAGCAATAAACAAAAAATAGGATAAAAATATAGATCCCATTTATAATAACACACACACATACACCATGAAATAAACAGTGGTATGGTCTGAAGGTTTGTGTTCTCCCCAAATTCATATGTTGAAATCCCCAATGTGATAGGGTTAGAAGGTAAGACCTTCTGCCATTGAGGACTCAGTGAGAAGACACGGTTAGGAAGGAGTCCTCACCACATACAGAATCTGTGGACGCCTTGATGTTGGACTTCCCAGCCTCTAGAGCTGTGAGAAATAACATTCCTGTTGTTTACCAGCAACCCAATTTATAGTATTTTTTTTTTATACATCACCACAAACAGACTGTGACACACAGAAATAGAAATATGCTAGACCTATTTGTAGAACAAAACAATATTTTGTTTGGTTTTTGAGACATATAACAGATTTAAATACAAAGAAAAACATATGCTGTATTTCTATCAGTAAAGACACAATGTCATTGTCAATCCCTCAAATTAAACTCTGATTTTTAACACTTTCTTAATAAAAATGCAAATGGAATATCAGAAAGAACTTTACAAAAATGTTTTAATGGGCATCTGAAAAAAAAATCCATGTTAAAGTATTTGGGAAAATCCTGAAAAAGTAGAAAATGTTGTAGGACTTGTCCAGGTTTTAAAATATAAAGTTATTTTTAATTAAAATGATGGGCTGGGTGCAGTGGCTCATGCCTGCTCAATCCTAGCACTTTGGGAGGTTGAAGAGGGTAGATTGCCTGAGCTCAGAAGTTTGAAACTAGCCTGAGTAAGAGTGAGACTCTGTCTCGACTAAAAACAGAAAAACCAGCTGGGCATGGTAGCAGGCACTTGTAGTCCCAGCTACTTGGGAAGCTGAGGCAGGACAATGGCTTGAGCACAAGAGTTTGAGCTTGCTGTGAGCTATGATGCCATAGCACTCTACCGAGGGTGACAAAGTAAGAAACTGTCTCAAAAAACAAAACAAAACAACAACAACAAAAACCCCTATGGTATTATCACAGGAATAGATAAGTAGGACAGGAATAAATAATCAACCATTTTGTCTCTCCACAAATTGGCCAGATGTGCTCAGAGGTGGAGGCTTCTTACCGCCCAGGCAAAGGGAACTACTGGGCAGTTCTTCAGTTTATCAACTATGCTGTGAACCCTGAAGGAAGGGACACCATGGTTTTCTTCATTCTATCCCTAATACCTCATAGTGCCTGGAAAATTGTAGGTATTTAATGTCTGAGGAATGAGTAAATGAATATATGGACAAATGTGCATTTAAAAAGAAAACTGAATAATAGTAGGAAGATCTATTAGCTTTAAATCTCTATTTCAAAGTTACTGACAAAATTCCTTTATAATAGCTAATGTTAGAAAGATTTTCTAGGGCCAGGTGTGGTGGCTCATGCCTGTAATCCTAGCACTCTGGGAGGCTGAGGAGGAAGAGCCCTTGAACTCAGGAGTTTGAGACCAGCCTGAGCAAGAGTGAAACCCCATCCCCACTAAAAATAATTGAAAAATCAGAGGAGCATTGTGGTGGGCACCTGTAGTCCCAGCTACTCAGGAGGCTAAGACAGGATTGCTTGAACTCAGGGAGTTTGAGGTTGCTGTGTGCTAGACCGATGCCATGGCACTCTAGTTTGGGTGAGAGAGTGAGACTCTGTCTCAAAAAAAAAAAGAAGAAGAAGAAAGATTTTCTTTCTTTCTTTTTTTTTTTTTTTTTGAGACAGAGCCGCAAGCTATCCCCCTGGGTAGAGTGCCGTGGCATTACAGCTCACAGCAACCTCCAACTCCTGGGCTCAAGCGAGTCTCTTGCCTCCGCCTCCCAAGTAGCTGAGACCACAGGTGCCCGCCACAACGCCCGGCTATTTTTTGGTTGCAGCCGTCATTGTTGTTTGGCAGGCCCGGGCTGGATTCGAACCCACCATCTTGGGTGTATGTGGCTGGCGCCTTAGCCGGTTGAGCTATAGGCGCCGAGCCAAGATTTTCTATTTAATAAGATCACCAAGCCCTAGCTAATGCCCTCATTCAGTTTTTCTCAAAATTGAATTATTAATTTATAGAAACTTATTTTCATGGAAAAAATTATTAGCCCAAGTGATAACTCAAAATTTTTTAAAAGTAATACTCAAATACAAATAAGACTACTTATATACTTCTTATTCACATAGGTTTTTGACCCTTATATTTATAAATTACATGCCCATCACAATAGAATCAGTAAACTTCAAATGAGCAACATTTTAAAAATGTGATAGATGGTATTTTATGGAAACTGAATTGGTGTTGAGTTTAATAATGGGAAGCTGTGTTCGGTTGTCTTACGTTTCACTAGCTGACTCAATTTCTTTGATGTAGAATACGATGAACCTTTGAGGCTTCTTTGTTGTCATTACTGTTATTTTTAGTTTTCTATTTCTACTTTTTTATCCAATGCTTCCCTGTGCTGATGGTCCACTCAGGTTAGTATATAACCTATTATACAGCACTGTGTATAGTGCTCCCTAACACACAGAAGGAGTAGCACCAAGTTCTCTTGGAAACACAAATGCAGATAATGGAATCAAGGTAGTATTTGATTACAAGATGGTCATTCCCAGGGTCCAGAACATTCTTATGTTACTTTTCTTAGATCCTAAGTCAAAAGAAAGCCCCAAACTTAAAAAATTCTTCCAGCTCTTGTGAATCTCAGTTTGAGAAACACTTCCCTACCTTATTTCAAGTAGTAATTCATTTTTAAAGAACATTCCAGGATAGCAGAAGAACTTGGGTAGTCTTCTGTGATTGTTGTAAAGGAGATTTTATGACATTGATCTATACTTTCAACATGCATCTTAGGCATGGACCCTCTGAGCTTCCTTTGGAGACAGGCACTGCTAACCCTACTCTACAGATGAGTAAATAGAGAAAATGTTGTGATGAAATTTAGATGAAAGGTCAAAGTGGTGCGGATTAGGGAAAGCAAGGGGCAATCACAAGAACTGCTCGGGCTTTGGCTTGCTCTGCCAGTCATTTAAGCTGTACCTTTTTCTTCTTCTGGCTAAACAGGACTGTTGGTGTCTCCGACCACAGTGCAGAGACTCATCAGGCACTTGTGCTAAATATACCCTCCCTTTACCTCGGCCCACGTGTCCTATTTGCTTACAGGAGACTTAGTGGAAAGTACTAGCTTGTCTGAGACCATGAGAGCCAAGGGTCAGCTTGCAGAGTGTCAGTCCCTTCTGGTTCTAGGTCTGCAAGGGGTGAAGGCTGACCGTGGGCAGAGGCTAGTCTTTCCTGGGGACAGGTGCCCCTTCTTCTTCAACAGCTGCCCGGTGCTCGTCGTGGGTGCGGGCCCTTCACATAAATAGCACCTGAGGTTACATCTCTTCGACTTCAGCGTGTAGAGACACAACTGTCAGGTATCTGGGCGTGGACTTTCTTCTCTCATAGAGAGATGAAAGGGAATGCTCCTTTAAATCAGAACAGGCTATAACCACCTCCCCGAATGTCAGGGCCACAGCACAGTAACCAAAGTTACTATTGTAACCAAAAGAAATCTCCAGAGAAGGCAGAGCACCAGAGAGCTTGTGCCAAGTGCATAATACCTTCCTAACATGTTAAATAAGATAATGCTCAGTATGAAATAGAACTTTCCTACGCTGGAAACTTTTCTGCGACTTCACAGAACAGCACTGGAAAATAATCTTGGTTCTATCATTCTTATTAATAGCTAGGTAAAAACTAGAGTCCTATTTTTAAGTGACCAGATTTAACTTAGTTTGCATGTTTGAGATAACCTGCTGAAACTAGTCACAGCAAACCACGTTGCTCTGGTCCTGCATTTATATTCTTTTTTCTTGTTTTTAGGACCCCCAGTCTAGGCTTACACATTGTTGAGAGGAAGTTTGATGTATCATCTTTACTAAGGAGCTTTTTAACCTTAGTCAGGGGTTAGAACACAAATCCTTATAAACATGTCCCTACACGCATGAAAGAGAGGATGTAAACCACACTTGGTAACAATGATTATATCAAGGGAGTGGCAGTGGACAGGGTGGAAAATGTCCCTTTCTGTTTTATACACGTCCATTGTCTAAGTTTGTTTGATAGTGAGCCTATGACTCAGACTTTAACTTCTTAAAAAAACAGGTTTTAGTTGGAATAATTTCATTCACTTGTGAAAAATTAAACTGGATTCACACTCATGCCACAAGAAAGTAGTGATTTGATTTGATTGACTTCAGCAGACTGACACATTCCAGGGTAGAGAGTGCAAGCAGTCTCTCCCTGTTTCTTCCCCTGCAAACCTCTGGATTCAGAAGTAGTGTGACATCAGACAGGTTGCAAGACCTTGTACAGACCCCGGGTGGCAGTGACTGGTGGTCACTGAATCAGAGGACGCGGTGTGGAATTGCCTCAGTTTCCGCCACATTGTACAATTGTATGACTTCTGTGCAAATATAATTTCCATGATTGTGTACAACTGTAGAACCCTACGAATTCTAGTGTGATGAGTTGTTTGTTGTTGAGAAAAAGAGCATGCTGCTTCCATTCTACTCTTATGTTCTGGGAAAAATACTTACTAAGCTTAGGGAGCTCAAAACCTTGCCCTGGCTCTCCCCCTTCTCCTCTATGCATCTCCCTTCCCTTAACTACACACGGGGGAAGACTGAATTTTAGCTGATCTCTTAGGTCTCTTTTAGCATGAAAACCTTATGACCTGTAAAGTGGTCCCTAGACTGAGAATTGTGAGTAGTGAGTACCGTGCACTTTCATCATCCTTTTATAAAAAAACCAAACTTCAATTAAACATAGCAACTCAGTCTATGTCTCATGTAGCATGATACGTCAGTTAGAGAAAAATCAGCCTAACTACTTCAGGGGATGGGAGTGGGCAGACTGAGAGACACAGTGTGTTCAAGGCTTCTTATGAGATAAGAATGGATTTGGGATTGAGATTTCATCCTCCAGGCTCCCCAGGGAGACAAGGCTGCCTTCAAGTCTCTCTTGATCAGCACAGCCCCTTAGAAATATGGACCATGTCACCCATCTCCCCAGAACTACACCCTAGCTCAGGGCAGAGCTGTGGATAGCACAGGTAGTATAGGGCAGCACCATACTTGATATTCTTCTGGCTACACCATTGCCACGCTGGTGGGGGACGCTTTGGAGTGAGTTCAATGAGTCACTCTTAGCCTGACTTCCTCAGGAGTTTAGCATCCCCAGGGAGGTCTTGTAGAGAACACGGAAGGGAGCCTGCACACAAAGTATGTAAACTTAGTCACTCACATGTCATGCTTAATTTGAGTCACTTCTAAGCAAAGATGTGATTTGGTGATAACTAGCTTATTACACAGCATATTGTACAGAATAAGAGAGGTCAGAGTTAGCTGCAAACATCAGCCAAAAGGTGAATGCTAACTTGACGCTTTCTCCAATGGACTTCTGCTCATTTCTTCTCCTTCCCCTTTTTCGTCTGCGCTCTAGATCTCCCTGCTGATCTGACTCATGACTTCCCGTGGCATTCATGGGTGGACATTGTGTATTTCTACCTGCAGCTCAGATGTAAAGATGCTACCAATCCCTTTCTGCAAACCATCAAAGACTCCTGGTGTTTTCTAAATTTCTTGAACATCTACAGGACTAGGTAGTCCTTGGCTTTCTTTTGTAGGCTGTAAACAGAAAAGCTTTGATAAAAGCTCATTTTCCTTCTCTGAATATGAGAGATGATTGTGATTTAAAACCTTCCATCTTCTCAATGACAATAAAGAAGTCACTTTTTCGCTTTCTTTTGTCTAGACCACATAGCACCAATTCTTTGTAGCTTCATTTGTAAGTTACACTTTAATACTTTAGAATATTGGAACCCTTGTCAGGAGCCCTATATCTTTATTTTAGGGTGACCAAAATGACACTGTGTGTTAAGTAAGATCGGATTAAAATACAGCAGAGGGCAGTGCCTGTGGCTCAGTGAGTAGGGCCCTGGCCCCATATACCGAGGGTGGCAGGTTCAAACCCAACCCCAGCCAAACTGCAATAAAAAATAGCCAGGCGTTATGGCAGGCACCTGTGGTCCCAGCTACTTGGGAGGCTGAGGCAAGAGAATTGCTTGAGCTCAAGAGTTTAAGGTTGCTGTGAGCTATGACACCATAGTACTCTACCAAGGGTGACACAATAAGACTCTGTCTCAAATAAAATAAAATAAAAAATAAAACTGAGCAGAAAAACACGCTGAGCTCTTTTAAAAAAAATCATAATTTATATAATGTATTCCTTTTTGTATAGGCTAATATTGTTTGTTTTTTTTTTTTAGTTTAGTTTAGTTTAGCTTAGTTTAGTTTTTTTGAGACAGAGTCTTACTCTGTCACCCTGGGTAGAGTGCTGTGGCATCATAGCTCACAGCAACCCCAAACTTGGGCTCATGAGATCTTCTTGCCTCAACCTCCCAAGTAGCTGGGACTATAGGCACCTGCCACCACAATGCTCTGCTAGTTTTTCTATTTTTAGTAGAGACAGAGTCTGGCTCTTTCTCAGGCTGGTCTTGAACTCTTGAACTCAAGCAACCTGTCTGCCTCGGTCTCCCAAAGTGCTAAGATGATAGGTATGAGCCACTGTGCCCGACCTCAGTATCGTGCTTTTTAAACAATGCTTTCACATTGGTAAATTAATCTTAATTTTAGTTAACTTCTCATTTTGCATATCAATATTTCCCTACCTTATTTTTAGGACAGAAGGATTCTGTCCAAAAGTGAACCGTTTTTCATTTGTCTGATTTTTGGATTAGGCTTTTCTGTTTGAATTAACAAAGGTTTTGGAGTCACTTAAGGCAATGGGGTTTGTTGTAAGGGGACCTGTGGACCACAGCGGAAGCTGGAGGCCACCAGGAACTTCTGCAGCCTGAAGCAGGGCCACTGTCTGGTTTCTCGTCTTCATTCCTGGGCATATTCACTTGTTTCCCATTCGCTCTCATTCTGTATTCTGCCTCATTTGTCTTTAAACCGACCACCTTGCTCTGCCTCCTCAAAGCCTCTGCTCCTCTGCTGCTTTGGCTCATACATGCACGTGGCCATGAAGCTCTCTCTTCTACCCTATATCATAACTTCTTTTTTTTCTTTTCTTTTCTTTTTTTTTTTTGAGACAGAGCCTCAAGCTGTCCCCCTGGGTAGAGTGCCGTAGCTTCACTGGTCACAGCAACCTCCAACTCCTGGGCTCAAGCGAGTCTCCTGCCTCTGCCTCCCAAGTAGCTGGGACCACAGGTGCCCATAATGCCTGGCTATTTTTTTTTTTTTTTGGTTGCAGCCATTATTGTTGTTTGGTGGGCCTGGGCTGGATTCGAACCCGCCACCTTAGGTGTATGTGGCTGGCGCCTTAGCCGCTTGAGCCACAGGTGCCGAGCCCATCATAACTTCTTAACTTCAGTTATAGTAGCCCACAGAGTCACTCTATTTTCAGTGCAAATGCCCAAGAGTGAGGACCTCACCTAACATCCTTCGGTCAGGTGTTCACCCACGTGCAGTTACCTGTGCTGGGGACGTGAGGTTGTCATTCAAAGCATATGCAGCTGGGAGTGGCTGATTGGGCACTGTGATTAATTAACGTCTCTGGCACACCTTAACTGAACTGAATAGTTTTTATAGAACTATTCTCTTTTTTGAGTTTGAATTTCCATGGTCTTCTAGAATATTAACAATTCCACTAAATTTATCATTATAAAAATTGGGGGTATGTCTTCTAACACTTTGTGTCTATCTAATAAATACTGATATTAATTAAGGTAGATTATAAGAATGAACCCCAAGGGACTTCTTTCAGAACATCCCAAGTGGGCACTGTCCCACTGAACATGGCTACCTTTACATTCTATCCATAAGCCATGACTCTAACTCATACTCAAATACAGTGAAAAGATAATACTTTTTCTTGATTGGCTCAGGAGCCAGCCTGCCTGAGGTCAAATCATAGCCCCAGCACTTCTGAGCTGTGTGATTTGGGAGACCTGTGTACCCTGCTGCTCCTTACTTTTCTCATGTATGAAATGGAGCCACTAAGAGTATATGAAACAAGTATTTTGAAGATTAAAATAATTAATCTATGTAAAATGTTAAATAGTTATCTACTATGGGTAAATAATCCACAAATGCAAATTATATCACCATAATTAATTCTATAACCTTTGTTGAATACCAACTATATGACTTGTGCTAATTTTAGATGAGACTTCACAATCACAATAGTCTTGATCAAGAAAATACAGATGACTCAGCGCCTGTGGCTCAAGTGGCTAAGGCGCCAACCACATATACCTAAGGCGGCGGGTTCAAATCCAGACTGGGCCTGCCAAACAACAATGATGGCTGCAACCAAAAAAATAGCCAGGCGTTGTGGCGGGCACTTGTGGTCCCAGCTACTTGGGAGGCAGAGGCAAGAGACTTGCTTGAGCCCAGGAGTTGGAGGTTGCTGTGAGCTGTGATGCCACGATACTCTACCCAGGGGGACAGCTTAAGGCTCTGTCTCAAAAAAAAAAAAAAGAGAAAAGAAAAGAAAATACAGGTGATGGCTCTGTGCCTGTAGCTCAGTGGCTAGGGCACCAGCCACATATGCTGGAGCTGGCAGGTTCAAATCCAGCCAGGGCCCGCCAAACAACAATGACAACTACTGCCAAAAAAACAGCCGCATGTTGTGGCAGGCGCCTGTAGTCCCAGCTACTTGGGAAGCTGAGGCAAAAGAATCACTTAAGCCTAAGAGTTTGAGGTTGCTGTGAGCTGTGATGCCACAGCACTCTACCCTGGGCGACAGCTTGAGACTCTATCTCAGAAAAAAGAAAAAAGAAAGAAAAGAAAATACAGATAAAAGCTCTTTATAGAATCATATTGGTAAATTTCTGTCTTCATATATAGTGTTTCATGAATTTCCTGTTATGCATATTTTCAACTGCAGGGATCAAACTGAGAGCAATTGCATGATTTTGTTGTCTTCCAGAATATTAGAGACTTGATTTCATTTATTGCAATGAAAGTTTCCTTAATTCAATATAAGATATTTTACAAAGTTTTTAAAAATCTTTCAGTGATACTGTCCTTTGCAACTTTTCCTCCATATCACTTCTGGGTATAGTGACTTGAAGTTATACGGATTTTTTTTTTTTTTTTTGAGACAGAGTCTCACTCTGTTGCCCCTTGGTAGGGTCCTGTGGCATCACAGCTCACAGCAATCTCAAATTCTTATGCTCAAGTGATCCTCTTGTCTCAGCCTCCCAAGTACCTGGGACTACAGGCACCTGTCACAATGCCCGGCTATTTTTAGAGATGAGGTCTTGTTCTGGCTCAGGCTGATCTCAAACTCATCAGCTCAGGCAAGCCTCAGCTTCCCAGAGTGCTGGGTTTACAGGTGTGAGCCACCACGCCTGGCCTGAAACTATAACTATATTGGTGTGAGAGTCTTGACTGAAATAGACACAACTGGTACTCTGAGATCCAAGTTCATGAACTGCCAAAAGCCTAATAAACAATGAAGTATGGTATTGCTAGAACTCATCTTTAATGAAGTTGCAAAAGTTCTGCTTTAAGGTTTTGTCACGCTAAATTTATTTGTCTTGCTAAATATACATATCAGCTTCACTGCCTCCAAACAGGCAGCCTCTCATAACCTAGTGGTAAACATTTTGATTAGTAAGAAGTGTTTTCACATCTGCTTATTTCAAGCATAAGTACTTTTTTCCTCCTCACAGAAAAATTGGGATGAAGCAAATATCATCAGCCCCATTCATTTCCACTTGCAGTTTCAGCTATGTAAATATAAGGCTCAGAGGACCAGAATATGTCTTAAATTATCACAGCATTATAACTGCATTGCCCAGTGCTAGGGAGTGATGGGAAATTGGCATTCCTAATAGAGCTGTGGTGAATATTCATTTTTCCATCTGGAAACTAAGCATGTGTGATTTAGGAGATTGAAAACTCGTGTGACTTCAGGACTGTAACTACATAAACTTTATAATATTGAGAGTGAAATCCATATTCAAAAATGAACACGTTTCTGTAAAAATACGTAAATGAGAAATGGCACTGAAACTAATTATGTCCATTTGTCACCGGTAACCTGGGGTACAACTACATAGAAAAATCATGGGTAGGGGATTCAGGACCACACTTTGATCACTATTGCAGGGGCCATAGGAACTTGGAGATGGTTTCCGCTCATTTCTTCACAGGATTCCAATTTCAACAAGAGTTTCCAGAATCTCCTTAGAAATACAGAATATTGGGGAAACGGAAGGAAATTGAGCAACTCAAAGACACACCTTGTGCTATAAATAAAATCCTGTAGTTAGAGCTTGGAGTGAAAACCTCCCAGGGATCAACAGCTCATTCCTCTGTTAGAATTGCTCTTTGGAAGTTAACGGGCTCGGCTTTGTATCTCCAACTGTTCTGCACAAATGAACCAAACTGGGAATCAGTTGGAGTCACTGAAGCTTAACACAACTCCAGCTATTGTTTACTTGGCTCCCATGAAACCCCTGTGCCAAGCTGATTAGATTTACAGTGCATTCGATAAGCTTGTCTGCTCATGGCACGTAAGGCCGTGAACCTTTCCACAAAATGAAACTAGAGCTGGAGAGGGGGAAACCACACAAAACCTTTAATGAAGAGAGAGCCTGAGAGACTTTGGTGGAGGATCATTTCAGTTTTAGACTGCCTCCCTTGTGCTGGAATTCTTAGTCTTGGTGTTGTAATGACACTTTGGGATTTGCCCTCCTGCTTACCATTTTCAAGTTCTTTGTCATCATGGGTATGTTTAATGCTAATGGCAACTAAGGATTAGAAAAGACTCTTTAAAACAATAATGAAGTGGGTCAGGGCGCATTGTGTGGAAGCCGTCATGAACCTCATAATGCCAGACAGAGTTGCTTTTGTCTCTAGCTCCCTTTCGCCCTGCCCCGAGCAAGAGGCTAGGGGAAAGTATATAAAACCCATCCTACTGATGCATGCTTTGGATCTATTATTGGATTGTTGGGAATTAGTCATAAAGCCATGAAATCAGCACCGGCAAAATTCTCTTTAGTTACCTTTCAGCCAGTATAACTGATCTCATTTTTCAAAGAGTGTGACTCAGTAGGTCTGTCACCCATGGCCTGGCACTGTGGACTTGCTCCACTGTGACAAGGGCAGAGGATATGGCCAGCTGAATAGAAGCTGATAGCCAGTGTCAGAGGAGTTGCTCATGAGAACTGTATACTATACGTGTTCTGGTTTTCTATTGCTTCATCACAAACTGCTCTAAAACTTAGTGGCTTGAAACAACCACCATATTATTAAGACTTCACAATTCTGTGGGGCTGGAATTCAGGTAGGGCTTGGATGGATGATTCTTACAACAGCAGGGTTTACTTAGTGATTTTCAGCTGGTAGCTGAAGAGGTTTCTAGGAGCCAAGATAGCTTCACTACCATAACCTTAGCACCGAAGGCTGGAAGTCTGGGCTCAAGATGGACCTCTCCGTCTCCACGTTGGTCTCATGTTCACTCCACCATGGGAGTTGGACTTCTTATCTGGTGGTTCAGGGTTTAAGAATGAGTGTCCTGGCTCGGTGCCTGTGGCACAGTGATTATGGTGCCAGCCACATACATTGAAGTTGGCGGGTTTGAAACTGGCCCAGGCCACCTAACCAATAATGACAACTGCAACAAAAAATAGTGGGCAGGTGCCTGTAGTCCAAGCTACTTGGGAGGCTGAGGCACGAGAATCATTTGAGGCCAAGAGTTGGAGGTTGCTGTGAATTGTGACGCCATGGCATTCTACCAAGGGTGACATAGTGAGACTCTGTCTCAAAAAAAAAAAAAAGAAAAGAAAAGAAAAGAAAAAAGAATGTGTGTCCCAAAAGTCCCAGGAGTGATCCAAGACTCCTTATGTTTAATCTTGGAAGTGTCAGAACATTACCATCTGCTAATTTCTTTTTTTTTTTTTTTTGAGACAGAGCCTCAAGCTGTCCCCCTGGGTAGAGTGCCGTGGCATTACAGCTCACAGCAACCTCCAACTCCTGGGCTCAAGCGAGTCTCCTGAGGCCTCAGCCTCCCAAGTAGCTGGGACCACAGGCACCTGCCACAACGCCTGGCCATTTTTTGGTTGCAGCCGTCATTGTTGTTTGGCAGGTCCGGGCTGGGTATTCGAACCTGCCACCTTAGGTGTACGTGGCTGGCACCTTAGCCGGTTGAGCTATAGGCGCTGAGCCCCATCTGCTAATTTCTATTGGTCAAGAAAGTTACTAAGGTCAGTTCAGATTCAAGGGGAAGGAAAATAGACCACACCTCTCAATAAAAGGAATGTCAAAAAATCTGCAGCCATCTTGAATCTGCCTCAAACACTTTCTTTTGACTTTAGAAAAAGAATTCAGGGTTTGGCGCCCATAGCTCAGTGAGTAGGGCGCCAGCCACATACATTGAGGCTGGCAGGGTGAAGCCTGGTCCAGGCCTGCTAAACAACAATGACGACTACAACAAAAAATAGCCAGGCATTGTGGCGGGTGCCTGTAGTCCCAGCTACTCGGGAGGCTGAGGCAAGAGAATTGCTTCAGCCCAAGAGTTTGAGGTTGCTGTGACCTGTGATGCCACGGTACTCCACTGAGGCCAACCTAGTGAGACTCTGTCTCAAAAAAAAAAAAAAAAAAAGAAAGAAAGAAAAGAAAAGAAAGAAAGAAAAGAAAAAGAATTCAGTATTACAAATCATTTTTCAAATCTCTTACTCAATAATGGAAAAAAGAAGAAAAAAGTTCTGAAGAAATTTCTACATAGTTCCAAAATTTTTAAAAAGGCATCTTCCTTATTCAAAAGATGTTATATTCCGTGCTTCCTACTCCATGCCACCATGTCCTCTCTCAGCATGGTGACTAAAGAACGGGACACATGGAAGTAGCTTTGTGAGCACTTTGCAGCAGTATGCCAAAGAGTGAAACACACACGTTTTCTAATTTAGGGCATCTAGCCCTCCCAGAACTCTGCTGCTTTGTTCAAAAGACTTCTGGATCTGCAGCCATTATGGCCCTTTCTCTAATCCAACCTCGTTTTCCTTCAAACTCCCCCAAATTCTGAGCTAGGAATTTCCACTCCAGATTATGCAGTCCACTCTAGCTTTTCCCCAGGTGTCTTTAAATTATTGGCAGGATTATAGTACCAAAGACCATGAGTCAAAAACGCTGACTTGCTAGTCAACTGACTTGGTGATGCAGGGACTTTCCATTTCCACGGGAAGTATTGACTTGGGTAGGGAAGATGTGCCCTTTGGATAAAGCACACTGAGTATGCTACGTTCAATTTTAAGTATATAATATACAAAGGTGATAATTTGTTTGTTTGTTTTGTTGTTGTTGAGACAGAGTCTTGCTCTGTCACCTGGGCTAGAGAGCAATGGCATCATCATAGCTCACTGCAGCCTCAAACTCGTGGGTTCAAGCAGTCCTCCTGCCTCAACCTTGTGAGTAGCTAAGTCTACAGGCATGTACCACCATACCTTCATTTTTCTGTTTTTGGTAGGGATGGGATCTCATTCTTGCTCAGACTGGTCTAGAATTCCTCACTTCAAGCAATCCTCCCTTCTTACCCTCCTGAAGCACTAGGATTACAAGGGTGAACCACTGAGTCCTGTAGCAGGGCATATAGCCTATGGCTAGGAGGAGTGAGAGTTATAGGAAATACCTGTCATGGAACACCTTGGTGAAAAGGGCATGGAGAAGGATTTAGTTCTAACAAGCATGAGAGAGCTTGCGAGATGAGAGCATTGGTGAATTGGCAGTCTCTACACCTGTGGTGTTGAGAAGCACGAGCTCAGCCTTATATTAGGCTGGAGGAGAAGGCAGTCAAAAAGCATGTGCATTCTATCATGGACTTGCTTACTCTGACTGTCTCCTCTCCTGCCTGCAGGACACCAGCACAGTGTCTCTCTGCTGAAGATTACCAAGCTCTGCTAAAGACTAAGATCTATCTGTTCTAAGAAGACTGTTTTACTCTCTCTAAGACACACACACACACTCTCTCCAGCTAAAGTAGATTGCCCTCAAGCACCTAAGAGAAACTGTTCCTGAGCAAGGTAGCTTAGCAGTCCGTGTCTGGAACCTACCTAAGCCAGGCCCGAGACCTGGCCAGTCCCAGGCCCTGACAAGTGGTGTCAGAAGCAGATCCTGACAGAGCCCAGCTCATTTTCCTAATCAAAAATAAAGGCGGGGTGCCTGTGGCTCAAGCGGCTAAGGCGCCAACCACATACACCTAAGGTGGCGGGTTTGAATCCAGCCTGGGCCTGCCAAACAACAATGATGGCTGAAACCAAAAAAATGGCCAGGCGTTGTTGCCGGCGCCTATAGTCCCAGCTACTTGGGAGGCTGAGGCAGGAGACTCGCTTGAGCCCAGGAGTTGGAGGTTGCTGTGAGCGTGATGCCATGGCACTCTACCCAGGGGGACAGCTTGAGGCTCCGTCTCAAAACAAACAAACAAACAAAAATAAAACACCCCCCCCAATTTCAAAGAAGTCTACTGGCATAAAAATGATGATTGGTGAAAAATGACAAAGGCAGTCATTTTCTGGTAGATTCTGTTCCAGGCTCAGTGCGTGGCATGGGTAATACAAAAGCAATCAACTCAGGTCCCTACTCTGAGGGAACTAACCGTTTAGTAGTAGACAGCCATGTAAGTAGATAATCACAGAATCATTCAACATGAGGTAGAGAGGAGGGGTGTATGCAGAGTGTTGACTGAGTCTAAGAAGGAAAAACCCGGGGCAAATGGAGAGGTTGTCTACTAAGTGCTAACCTTCCTCTTTTAATATTTTTCCTAAGTGCCTGATGGTGGACTATGTGTGTGTATCCACATATCTTCTTCTTTTTTTTTTTTTTGAGACAGAGCCTCAAGCTGTCCCCCTGGGTAGAGTGCCGTGGCATTACAGCTCACAGCAACCTCCAACTCCTGGGCTCAAGCGAGTCTCTTGCCTCCGCCTCCCAAGTAGCTGGGACCACA